>JASDQU010412593.1:0-10427 GCA_032191745.1 Picea mariana
TCTAAGAGAGGAGACTGTGAGAGAAAGAAGAGGAAGTTACAACAAGTTTTGTTGTAGGTTGTATCCCTTCATTTGCTGGATAATAATAAAGGAAGGACCTGGCAATTTCTCTGGTGGACGTAGCCCACACTGGGTGAACCATGTAAATCTGTGTCTCTTGTATTGTGTGTCTTTTGTGTTTTGTTTATGCATTTGTTTTATTTTATTGCTCTGTGGTCCTATTTTTCTAACAATAACAAGAACCCTAATCTTATCATAGAGGATTGGTTGGGAAGGTATATCTTTACTAATATACACGAGATTTTCTTTGGAGGAATTCATAAGGAGCTATACGAGTGGTTAGCTAGATTAGTAGATACCTAGTTTGAGATCAGATCTAGACCGCCTGTGGTTTGGACATCAACGTTGATCAAGGAGGTAAAGAGAGTTGATAATGTCGTGTCAAGAGTAGTTGATCACTAGTTTGATAGTACCATTGGAGGGTACATTAATGAGTTTTTTATTGATAGAGTAGAATCATGTAGTCAAGCAGAGAGATATTTCTTTAAGGTACCTAGAGGAAAATTTTTACATTTTCTGAAGTTGCAGATCAAGATGATGCTACATGAGAAGAACATCTTGAAGATACGGTAATCGGTTGGACTAAAGAGATAATGTTCAAGAACTCAGATAGTGAAAACGACACAGAGGTTGGAAACATGCGCAGTGGGAGATCATTTATAGAAGTTCCTCTAGTGAACTTGTTTAAGTATAATCATGAACCACCATCACAGGAAGAAGGGTTCTACAGTGGAGAAGAAGAAGATCTACTGAACGATGAACATTCAGAGTTCGCTAGGGAAGAAGAAGGGAAGATTGAAGAACCTTACCGAGAAGAGTCAGAAACTTCATGATCTACGTAGACTATTGAAGTAAGTACTATTACTCCTCCTGTTGTTTTAGTACCATTAAGTAACTAGAGTAACCTAAGTTATCAGAGCACTTATAGCACTAGTACAAGTGGTTTATTGCATACTCAGTTAGGAACCCTAGGAAGATCTATGGAATATAAGAGGAGGTTACCCACCTTTAGGGGAGATGGATCTGAATATACTGATCAACATTGGTTCTTATGCAAAGTTGTATGGAGTATTAAGAATGTCACTGGCGAAAATGTTAAGAGAGATCAGTTTATTACTACCATGAGAGACCACGCACTGAGTTGGTACATGAAGTTGGTCCAAGGAGTTACACAGCCAAAACCACTGAATGATATCAAGATTGCGTTGATTATCAAATTCAAGAAACCCAATTCGGAGTCACAGTGCATTACATAGCTGAAACAAATCAAGAAGAGAGTAGTTGAACCTGTTTGGGAGTTTGATCAAAGGTTTAAGACCTTGACAGGTCATTTGAGTTTTCAGATTCCAGACAAACATAATAAATAATGGTTCATTGTTTCCGTCTTACCACACATGATATTCCCTCTGATGCAATAGAATATCGTGTCATAAGCTAAGGCATTGGATATCACCATGAAACTAGAATCAGCCCCTATGGGAGAGTCCAACTTAGGTATGAGTCAAATTTTGAGTCTGCTAACTAGATTATCACTATAGGTCGAAGATATCAATAATGATAAGGGAAAATATAAAAGAGAAGAAATTTGGTGTATCAGATGCAAATCAGAGGGCCATGACAAGGAGCATTGTCCTCTATTTCATGAGTACTTGGCTTCAGGATCTCTGAGCCCTTTGAAGCAGGTTACTCTACCTTGGTGCAAAGTATGTAGAAATTGACATCACCCTGCTGAATGTTATTACATGCAAAAATATTTCGAGACACCTACCAACCTTTACTACACATTCTGTAAATATGTGGGGCATGATGAGAAAGATTGTAGGGCTTATGATCTCTTGCATGAAAGATCAAGAGACACATATATAATTCAAGGAAAAGTATAGGAAGAAGGAAATACTATGCAGTTTAACTCCCTAGGAAGAGGAAAATTCAACCCTTGCGGTGGATTTAGAGGAAGAGGACAAGGAGGAGGTATGGGTTGCGCTCAAGGTCAGATCATTTTTTATAACTGCGCACAACCAAGAAATTTGGAAATGGACTGTTAGAACCTTTGTACCACTTGCATCTACTGCAATTCATTTGAACATGTTATTGAAGATTGTTCTGTGTTGTTAGCCAAACTCCAGGAGAGATGAGGAGGAAACCTGCAAGTACAATTGATCTCAGCAGAAACTCATGGAGTGGATCCTAGAGTCATTGTTATCACTAGAGGAGGAATTGCTATAGGATAATACATGATGAGTCCAACAAAGACTATAGACTAATCAGGGATCAGAAGAACTGCAGAGAATACACCAGAGTTTGATCCGAGGAAAGAAAAGAAGATATTTGAAGAGGTAAGAAGAGAATTTGGAGGAGATCGGGTTTCTTCATTAAAGGCACAACCATAAGTGAGATAATGTGGGATGCCTCTGGAATTCGATCAAGCTTGTTAGTTTCTTGTATATGTTCATTGATTTGATTAAGGATGAAAGAGCCATACAAGAACTAAAACATTTGATCCAACAGTATCAACAAGGGAAGGTAGACCTTCTGTTGAATAGAGAAGTACATCAAGTATCCAAAAAGAGAAGGAAAAATAAGGAACTACACATTAATGCTCAGATTGGAGATTATGAATAGATTATGTGGTCCTCGACTTAGGATCATAAGTCAATGTTATGACGAAGAAGAACTGGGCACTGATGGGAAAACCTAAGTTAATTTATTCTCCTATCAGTCTTAGGATGGCTAATCAACAGGTAGTAAGCCCATTTGGGAGACTGGAGCATGTCCTTGTGGACATCAACGAGGTAAGAAAATTTGTGGACTTCGAGGTGATTGAGATAGTTGATGATAATTGTCCTCATCCTATGTTGTTAGGAATTGATTGGGCTTTCAACAATTCCATTGTTGTTGAATTAAAGAAAATAAGAATGACATTTGAAGGAGATGGCCTCAGGGTCATTGCACCTATGGATCCTGATGAAGGTCGAAGATACACAGAACTCATCAGAGAAGAAGACCACGCATATGAGATAGAGAATATGTATCAATTGATAGCGAGACATGAGGATTACATTATTCCTACAATAGATGGGAATTTAAGCTAGCGAAGTGACAAATCATGATCATCAAACTCAGAAGAAGCACTGGATAATTGGAAAAAAAAATGTATGAAGTCTCTGTGTGGAGGTGTGCTAGATTGACCAGGGAAGTTCATTGGATCAGAAAAGAAGTAAGCAATATGCCCACATTTGATGGTTTAAATCATTTAGAAACATTACTATCAGATTTTGAAGAAATTGTACCAGTACAACAGAGATTGTTGGCACTGGATGAGGCTTTGAAAGAAACTCCAGCAAGATGGTGGGGGACACATAAAAATAACATCGCAGACTAGATGCAATGTTGTACTTTAATGGCAGTGTGATTTTCAGAATAAGTAGAAGGATGTGAAGTTTGATACATAAGTCAAAGTTGTTCGAAGGACCATGTGTGAGGTTGTGAGGAGTCTTGGAGTAGTATTCCTCAAGAACAATGGGTGCATAATTTCATCAACACTTTGGATACAATGCCTATCAATTGGTATCTTCAAGAAGAATTGTGCCTCACCACTTCAGATTGGTACAGTTGTTATACATCAAAATTACTCAGCTGGATAAGTGTCGCATGTCCCTCTCAATTGTCATAAGTGTCGCATCTTCCTTACAACTTTCACAAGTGTCGCAAGTTGGTCAAAAGTGTCACAAATGATGTTCAGACATACTGCCATGTTGAAAACACTAAGGAGACACTTATAACATCTCATATGACTGATTTGAAGGGGGAGAACTGGTTTACTAAAGTCAAATAACTCTTGACACCTAAAGGGAACCAGGAAACAAAGGTTTTGAGGAGGAGCGCTCCCCTATTTCAGCCCTGGAAGCACTGGTGCTCCCCCACAAGGCTTCAAGGAGTGTTATAACACTCCCCAGCCCCCTCTGAAGGAGCGTTGCTCATCTTGAAGGCACTGGCGCTCCCCTAAAGCTTACCAGGGAGTGCTACAACACTCTGATGCCCCTTCTAAGGGAGCGTTGCCTAATCTGAGGCGGTAGTTGGCCCGTTGAGGAGAATAAGGGGAGGATCTTTCTAGATTAGGAGGCAGTTGTGCTCAAATTCTTGGTTTCATCAAGAGATCCCTGATCTAAGGAGAAGGTTCCCAACTTGTTCTAAAGATAACTCAAGAGGTTAAGCTCCTCTTAACCTATATAAACAGGCTCTATGATGGTGGAAAGGGGGAAGAACTGAAGATATGAAACTTATGATCTTGGAGGAAACTTACAGCCAGCTAAAGGAGAGTGATCAGTGAAGCTGCTGTTATCTAGGTTGTGGAGCTTTCAGGCAAGGGTTAAATGAAGGGGACTTGACGAAGCTGTCGCATTCGCATCTACGATTGTAAGTATTGTTGTCGTTATTCTCATCAATATGACACGCTTGGCCTGTTTCTGTCTAGTTTGTGTCTAATGTCACATGAACTTATCATTAATTGATAGATCTATTTTCAAGCTAACATCAATAGAGTAGGAAGTGGTCGTATCTTGTTTTGTCCATAGAACTCAGCGAGGAGCAAAGGATTGAAGCGCAACTCGGAGCATGCAGGGACAAACGTCGATAAAATGTACTTTTGTCATCCTTCCTTTTCATGCATTAGTTTATATAGAGTTGAAAGGAAGTCGGTGTCCATGTTAAGCATTTTCTGTCTAGAGTTAGGGTCAAGCTCTTAGAGGTGATCTACCTGTCCGCAGGGAGATTTTCCTACAACAGAAACTGGTGACTCCACTGGGGAGATAGCCTCGAATCGAAACTTCTTGTTTTGATTTCTCCTCATTGACCTTGTTATATCCCTTGATTGTTTCAGACCTGGTTCACCCCTCTTTTGATTAGTTTCATGAGTTGATTGGCTCCTTACCGTATCACACTCAGCATAATTGTCGAAATTGAATTGCATTTTTTTTATTTTTTGACATTTCTGGGACTTTTAGACCCTGGCGCCCCTGTCCTATTGTTAACAGAGCACCAACGCTCCCCCATAGACTTACACAGAGCGCTATAACGCTCCTTGCCTTTGGAAACAAAGCGTCAGCCTCTTTTTGGCCAGGAAACCTTCCAGAATTGCCCGGTTAAGGTTTTGCCTCTGTGTCTCCTCTGCTGAGTGAACTGGTGAGTTAATGTTTCTTCCCTTTCAGCCTTGACATCTGTCTTTTTGAAGAATAAACATCTTGTTAGTTGGATCTTGTAGCCTTCTTCATTATTTTCATTGATTTTTTCCTGTTGAGTGAAGTTTGAAACCCATGCATTGTTTTTCTCTCCTCATCAGTTGAGTAAAAACCCTGGTGAAGGTCATCAAAGGCCTACAGACCTCTTTATCTTGATTTCAGTCAAGATATTTGTTCTTCAACTTTTGCTTTTGGGTGTGAAGTTTGTTTTTTTCTTTGATTATTTCTTTTCTTTCTCTTTTTCATTTTGATTGCTACGAAAGGGTGTATTGTTTGTGTGACTTTTTCTTGTGCTAGTTTGGTTTTCATTTATACCAAGAAGATAATTAGCAAGACAAGCATTGTGTTGTATTGATCGTCATTCATATGCAAACAATAAAAGGTATCTTTATGATTGATTGTGCATATTAGAAGGCATTTAAAAGTTTTTTCATTACATCAGGATTTGATTGAGAAAAGAATCGTTTGAGGGCATTCTGTATTTGTGCTTGTTAGTGAAAAGAACTTTCCCTCTCCCTTAGATAGATATTCATCGAAAAGGAATGACTGCTTATCATATTTGATGCATTCTTTGGGTATGAGTCGTAATTCCATTTTTGTTTCACTTCCATGCACCCCTTTGTGTAAAGAATAGCCATAAAAAATCAACGCTAATTAAAAGTTATCTAGAACTTTTTCTTTTCTAGGATCCTCCACCAACAGTAGACTAGGCTTAGTACTTTGGATTAGGGCTGTGAGCATAACTCTCCAAAGTTTCTAAAACAAACAGTAGCATCCTGAGTTAGGGAGAGTCAAATCCAATTATCATATAAGTCTGCCTAGGATCCCCCTCTCACACAGGGGTTACGCACGAGGTCGCATTCGGGTAAGCTACGGGGACTAACCCTCCGTGGTTTAACTGATTGTGGTGGTCAGATTGTATTATGGGGATCACTTTGAGGTAAATCCACAATTACTGTGTGGAAGACTTTTATTTGGTTTCGGTCTTGATACCCTGCCTGTACATTCGGATCAGACTGTCGACTGTTCCCGCCTAGGGGCTGACTGTGAATTGGTAACCTTAGTGGCCATAATCTTTAAGGTCTTACACAAGGTGACGGTGACAGGAAGTCTCACTGTACCTGGAGAAGACATTGGTCAAACTCACTTGGGCTCCTTGGAGGGTAAATCCACAATTACTGCGTGCAAGCTTGCACCAAGGCGTAAGTCCATTAAGCAGGTCGCCATTGTAACTGTTCCACCCTATCCCCGCCCCTTCTGGACTTGATCACGCGACATTGGATTTCATCACCAACTAGTACGGTCATCAAAAGAAGGTCCTGTTTTCCTGGTTGTGATTCTTAGATTTTTTAGCGTGTGCTGTTTCTTTTCGTTAGTTGGCCATAGATTTCTTTCGCTGACTCTTTTCTTCCAACATCGACCCTCCATGCCGCTCGCGGAGGCTACAGGGACTTCTTCCAGAGAATATGGAAGGAAACACCCCTCTACCCCCTCATTCTACGGAGGAATCTCCTCAACAGAGCGAGGTTCATAATGCTACAACTTCCCAAGAAGAAGTTCCCATCCCTTTGGAGAATTTTCAAATTGTCTCAGAATCTCTGGAAGATTATCGCATTCCAGAGGGGTATGAACGACAAATCCTCCACCTGAATTCTGCTGGAGAATTTGTTGTCATCAATCCTTCTGACATTCTAGCCGGGTCTTCTCAGAACCCTTTAGCCAGTGACCCTTTTTGGACTGCAGACGTTTTTCAGAGCCCACAACGCTTGGTGTGAGATCTTTATGGAACAGGAGAAGGTGCCGATGCATATTTTTCCTATACTGTACCCCCAAATCACTTCATCGGTACTACCACTTTTACAGCCACACCAACCGTTGGTCTGAACATACCGTCCGTTGGCCCAAGGTCTACTATTCCCCTCCAGACAGCCCATTCGACAATGGCCCCACACATTCCGACTATCCCTGCCAGTAATGCGGTAGTTAATCAAGCCCTGATCGGCACACCTGTAACACCAAGACATACACTCCCTTTTGGATTTAGGGAACTAAACACTTCCGCTACCACCACTGCCCAAACCACTACTCAAATTGTACCGGAAAGTTCCATACCTATCCAACAACCCGGAGGGACTGGCCTTGGTGGTCCTAACCTGATCGGCAACACCGGTCAGTCATTGGAATCTAGCTTTTAGATCCCTGGAACTCTACCTCAAATTGGGGGGCATCCTCCCTCCGGAGGACAAATTCCATACGGAGGGAACCCTAATGCTGGGAGGCATCCTCCCACCGGAGGACAAATTCCATTCAGGGGGCACCCTCATGCTGGGGGGCAACCTCAATCTGGAGTACAACATCAACCACAAGGACAAAATGTGTCTGCCGCATCCAATCCATGGAGCGTCCCTTTTCAAGGAAACCCGCATGCCTCCGCGGGACAAAATGTTCAGACTCCGCAACAACCCCCTTATGGACAAATTCCAAACCCACCCTATAATCCACAAAACCCATCCGGTTATCCTCCGCTCACAAACACTTCTCAAAACATCTCAAATCCTATGTACCTTGGTCAAAACTAACCTCACATGAGAGGGCCCATGAGTTATAATTATCCACATAACCCAGTATTGGGCCCCACTGGTGTCCCTCTGCCACACCAGCATTACCCACAGGTTAACCGACAACTACCTTTTTTAGCCACCCTGGACCTTCTAGACTTGTCTTGGTTAACGAATGATCCCATTTATCATTCTTCAGTTTGGCCAGCCATTCGAGCTAAACTTCCTTCTGATATCCCAAAATTCGACGGAAAGCCCAGAGAAGACCCAAACAATCATGTGATGACCTTCCATTTGTGTTGTTCATCCAACTCCCTCATGGACGATTCGATTCGTTTGCGTCTTTTCCAATGAATGCTCATGGGTTCCGCAGCAAAATGGTATATTGAATTACCACGCGCATCCTTTCACGATTTCAACTCCGTTGCCATGTCCTTCCTCACACATTTCCAACTACCCATTCGATACGAGATGGGTACTGAACTATTAACCTCTCTTCGTCAGACAACTTCCATACATATCTCCGATCATATCCATGAATGGAGACGACGACGAAGGCTAATCAAAGCGGTCATCCCTAGCCAATTGTTAGTAGAATGGTTCACGAAATCACTATTACCCCAGATTGCTCGTGATGTTGCCATGGGTGGCGTAGTCACCGAGGAAGAAGCCATCGCCCGAGCTCAGTACTTAGACTTAGTCTATTCACAATCCGGTACTATATATGAGTTGATACCGAACGCTACCCATGCCACTAACAATCCATCCAAACCATCAACTTCTTAGCATGCGGATGGAGTTATTGGCTCCGTCAAAACTCAATCTATTACCCAGTCTACTGGAACAATCCAGTGGCCCACTTCCACGGCTGCTCCCAGTTCAACTGCACCCTCTTCAGCCCCACTTCAAACTCAGGTCTCTGATGTGAATGCGGTCCAGTCAACCCCTTCACAACAACTTGGGGGCAAGAAGAAAGCGAGAAACAAACCAAAGAAGAACAACAACAATGAGCAACCCAAGACCCAACTACAAACCCCTACTTCCAGAAAACAACCACAACGAAAACCGAAATTCCCATGTCTCATTTGTGGTGACAATCACTACACTCAAGACTACCCACATAGCGATGAAGTGGCCAAACTTTTAAAGGGAAATTCACAACCCGCTGTGCTCACTCAGCCTTTTCCACAACAACAATCTTTGGTTTCACAAACCCCCATGCCAGGGGGCAGTTCCAACCAACCCCATGATGAGGCCTCGACAAGTGCTCACATTTACATGTTTAACAGAGTTAATCTAACAACTTGCTCTATGACATATGACACGCCAGTTAAACCTGACAAGCCGAAGATCGTTAACGGTTCTGCGTCAGACCCGTTACCATCCTCCGTCAATCCTCCATCTGTTAGCCCTCCATCCGAGCCACTCCATATTGATAAAATTTCTTTTGAATCCATCCTACACCCTCCTAAGAGCACCATCCAGAAATCTACATTCAATCCTAATTCACAGGCTGCCCAAAACTACAATATCGTAGAAGATTTGGCCCAAGCCCCGTGTGCCATGTCCGCCTTGGAAGTTCTACAACACTGTCCCAGCCAATGTAGAACACTCTTAGCCACTATTTGTTCTTTTGATCCTGAGTCATCAAACTACCTCACATTTAATCTGGATGATCATCAACCACGACTCTCCCACTAGCTATCTTTCCAAATCGATGTGGTTGTTCACAATCAACAAATCCACCGGACTATCCTAGATGAGGGAGCCTCCACCTGTGTCATGTCTCTAGCCTGTTGGAAAGGTTTGAAATCACCTGCCCTTAACAAATCCACTACCATGTTACATGCCTTTGATGGATGAGGTTTTTATCCTCATGGATTACTACAATCCTTAGCCGTTCAGTTGGGTGGAAAAACTGTCACTATTTACGTCGAGGTGGTCGATGCCCCCCTCGATTACAACCTACTACTTGGAAGAAGTTGGTTCTACGCGATGACTGTCGTCGCCTCGTCGGTATTTCGATGAGTACAATTTCCCATCAAGGCAAAATTGTTACCATCGATCAGCTCGATTTCTGCACACCCGACGCTCACATCCCTACTACCAACAACATTTCCTTTCTGGGAGACCACCCAGTTACGTATGAAAGTGTTGGTGTTGGCTTATTGAAAGATTCTAGCCTCATGGGTACCTTCCCTACACCATTTCCACCTACTGCACATCATATTTCCGTCGTCAATATGATCTTGACTTTGCCTTATCAATCCTTGGAATCATCTGACCCTTGGATTGTGCCTAGTCCTTTGGAATTCGATGCGCTCAGTGACACCATGTCACTTAGCCCAGCCGAGGCCACATATGTCGCTATCCAATATGCCTCTCCCTCTTCGAATACTTCACATTCATTGGCACTCGATGCTTATTCAGTGCCCTCGTGGTTAGATTCCCTATCATCCACCGTTGATTACATTTCCCAAATTTTTCCTTCGGACGAATCTATCATGGAAATGCTTAGCATTGACGATCTGCCCTGGGATGACAACCACCATCGATCCTCTTTTCTTCCACC
>JASDQU010412594.1:0-10427 GCA_032191745.1 Picea mariana
TTCTCTAAAATATGAATCAATTCTATCTACAATGAATCAATTAATGTGTTTGGCCCATGAAATGAATTAATTAATTGCAGTACTTGCAAGCTGATGTTTCACTATAGTAACTATTTCAATATATCGTTAAGCTTATCTAGCTTTGACAATTATGATTGTGCATAGTACTCGAATTTGCATGCTCCCCCAAACAAGAAATCCCAAGTATTCCAAATGAAATTTAAATATGATATATGTGACAAATTATATTGCACTATAAAAAGAGAATGATAGGATGTTATATCTCACAATTGAAAACCTTTTTTATTTTATGTGCAGTTCCATAAATATGATATCTATAAAAAATTATATTGCACTGTAAAAATGTAATGATAAGATGCTATATCTCAAAGTTGAAAACCTGTTTTATTTTATGTATAGTTCCATTCCTCTTGAATTTTTTACTCCTTCAAATGAAGAAATCTAGAAGCAGTAAACACAATAGGAAACACAAATATATACTCTGCATCTTGGAGAAGGCACATACATGATTATTTTTAAAGAAGCATTTTTCCAAATTTCATGTACTTCAGAATATTTCAATATTGAAAGATAAATGTATGTTGATCCCAGATTACTTTACAATTTAATGAATCAAATAACTTCTCTGTTGGTATTCGCTTACAAATGCCGATCAAGAAGGCATGTATTTATGAAATAAAGGATAGCAAGAACCAACATCTGGTTTGATTAATATCGGCTTTGATCTATAAGATCATATCCAATTTGGCATTAAAGTGAGAGAAATACATGAGAGATGAGGCAAAATTTTGGAGGTAGAGGAAACATTGTCACTTGCCAAATGAATCTGTAGCAAAATCCACTTCACTGAATCTAGAACTATGGCATTTTCATTACATAAGGCAGAGGCAATTGTTGTCCCTTACCAAAATAAATCCAGAGCATCATACAATGGCTACCTCTTACATCTTTCAAAATATGCATAGATAGTCTGGATTCTGCCTCATCACCGCTCTGGTTTCTCCTTACCATCAGCAGGTTTAGAAGGAGCCCTCATGCTAAATATTCCCCAACGTTTTTGCATTGGTTTATCAACAACCTCAGCTGTTGTCTCCTTTGGAGAATGTTTTGCAACCTGATTTGCAGTACTAACACTACATATGGGAACATGACTTTGAGTTTGTGAGTGAAGATGCCTTGTCTCTACACCACTTCCAACTTTACCAGAAGGACTAATGTTTTTTTCTTCAGAGCTATAAGGTTGATCCTTCTTAGTTTGATCTGCTCTCACCCCTTCAGGATGCCTTGGATTGTCAACGACAACACTTCTTGGTGCACTAACCTTCTTAGTTTGATACTCTGTCACCTGTGTAGGATGGCTTGGACTTTCAACAACAACACTTTTGGTGCACTAACCTTCTTAGTTTTATCCTCTGTCACCTGTGTAGGATGTCTTGGACTTTCAACAACAATAGTTCTTGGTGCACTAACCTTCGTAGTTTGATCCTCTGTTACCCTTGTAGGATGGCTTGGACTTTCAACAAAAACACTTATTGGTGCACTAAAAATGCCCCAACGAGAACCTCTAGAAGTAGAATCATGCTTTCTAGTGGCTGAAGTATGATTTCCCTAGCTACTAGGACTGCTATCAACATGACTTTGACTTTTATGATTATCATCCCCTGGGACAGGATTTTTAGAATCTGAAATTTTGGATAGTCAACTCCTTGACTTGATAGAAGCCATTAGGCCAATCTGGAAAAACCTAAAGATGCTATATATTTCTCAAGCAGATGGTTTGAAATCAGAGTAAATATTAGGGAAGGGAGTGTAAATATGGGTATAGAAATAAAAAAGAATACATGGACACACAGATGTAGCCAACCTAAGCCCAGGTCAATAGGGGCAGTTATTTTATACCAAATCTCACTATAAAACTAACTTGAAAATCCAATGAGCAACTTATGATGAGACAAAGCTAATTGGGACAGTTTACTACTTTATAGAATTGTACTACTTTTACATTGGTGAATTTTGGACCATATGAGCAATAAACACAAATCTTAGATGAAAGAAAAACTATTGTGGCACTAACAAAATTACTCACCCTAGGCCTTTTGATATATCTGGAGGGTAATCTACTATGGGGAATTTCCCTTGAAATAACAACTTAGGAGACGAAGTCACAATGTCATAACAACTCTTAGATCATCACTAAGCATTTTAATAGCTAGAATCGTGTTGGAAACTGCATCTTTGAGGTGTTGGTCATGGAAATAGTTTCTATGGCGATGCCTTTCTATATTTCAAAGTGGGATAATGAAGGAAGACATTAGGAACCTCTTCTTCTTCAAATACCACTACCATTTGTCAAAAAATGCCTCTAGATACCTAAAAAATGTTCATACAAAATGGTGGATAACAAGCTGAACATTTGATCTTCGCATAGCTAAGTTGAATCCGTGGAACACAGATGTAGACAACCTAAGCCTAGGTCAACAAGGGAAGTTATTTTATACCAACTCTCACTATAAAACTATCTTAAAAATCCCATGAGCAACTTTTGATGAGTCAAAGCTAATTGGAACAATTTACATGGCTCTATGAATGATAGAATTGCACTACTTTTACATTTTTGGTATGTACATATTACTGGTTATACTACATACAAGATTTGGAACATTATCTAATCATTGTATAAAGGGTAGCAATAGAGAGCAACTATGTTAATAGTATAACCAATCCATACATGTCATTCTAATGAACTTTTGATTGTGCTATGCTAATCATGTTAATGAAAATGGAAGACTTTCCCTAGAAAAACGTCTAGGAAAAGTAAGAAACTATGAACACTGGAACAAAATCACATAATAGATTAATAATGAAATCCTACAATGCCAAGTTGGTGAAAAGGTAGAATGGTGAGCCAGGGCCATGTGAGTTTCATTCGCACAAGCAATGGTAACAAACATCAAATGACGCTAAGCATGTAAATTTAGGCCACATCGTAGTTTTGTTGATGGACATGCTATTAAGATATTAGTAAGAAGCATTGCTTGCTAACTGGCATTGTCTTCTATGGATACGTCAAGTTGTAGTTACAAAGTGAAAGGAGACCAATACATTACAAGTAGAGCATATTAAAAAACCCAAGAACGTCACTAATTAGTAATTACCATGTACTAAACTCCAATAACCCTACAAATAGAATTCTCGTTGGTTACTACAAGGATTACTACAACGACATTATGCCATGCTATTATTGTGAAGAGTTATCTTTACTATTGGTTGGATATTACTTTAAAACATGTCATACATGGAGTAAAGTAGGTCACAGTGGAAGTGTATCATTATTTTTTAAGTATATATTATGGAACACTCTATGATATTATCTTGTAGAAAAAAAACATTGGCAGTTTGATCCCCATGGTCTGAGTTTAATCTGGACCTCTCTCTCTCATACACATGCATAGACAAAATCTTGTACTAGTGAGAATTACACAATTGTCAAATTTATTGATTTTTGTTTGCAGTTTCATGACTGAAGCACTGAAAAATACATAATTCATGCAATGGATTAAAAAAAAACCTTAAACATGAAACATCAAAAAACTAAAGAGGGCACTCTAGACTAACCTTTGCTCGAATCTTTGGCTATGGATGACAGCAAGGTCCTTGAATTTATAACCTGTTGTTGGCTATATGGCCACCCTCACCCAGTTCCATACGACCCCTACACTTATCTGTAACTAACAAGGGTCCATCCAAATTGGTATCTCCAAAATCTATTTTCAAGGCCATTCTAATGTCTGACTACAACAAACTCCATATGTTGTCTTCCATTATTTTTCTGAATAAAATCAAATCCTTAAACACTATCAATAAACAAAAAACCAAAAAAATGGTTGTGTTGAAAAGTAAAGTTCTTTCATAACAATAACAAACTTACACGATAAACTGCAATAAAAAGAGACCAAGTGGAAAGGATCTCTACATTTATCACTCTTAAGAAATGTTTTTCAAAAGGCTGGACTATTGTCTCTTTACATTAGTGAAGCATGTCTACAAACTAGGGCCAAAACATTTATCTTGACAACAATAACCCTTACCTGTCTGAATGCAATGCTTATATCTCCACAACCTGAACGCCAAGTTGTCAGTTGATGATTGGAAGCTATCCACCCATATTTTCCTATAAGCCAAATCTAACACAAAAAGTAAGTAATCATGTTCAACTATCCTTGGAAATAATCCTTCCAAGAAAAATTCTTTATCCAAACATTTGGTAACAACATGGAGGGACATATTGGAATAAACTAACCTGGATCCATCTAACTCTGAATCTATCAGGCGTCAATGCATAATAACTAAGTAATAGGAAATCATAAATTGCATATTCTAGCAAATCTAAAAGAAAAATAATTTGCCACAATATCATCAAGGCATATAACCTAGCTAATCACAGTATAAGAAATCAAAGATTGAAGCTCAAGTTTTCTGGATACCCCTTTCATGAAGTTTGACTAGATTACAAATCATTCCATAATTTTTTTATTGAGAGGCTATATGTAAAGTTATTTTAGTCATGACATTAAAATTATAAATGCATTAGAGGAATGTTGGTCTCATTGGCAATAGATGTCCTACGATGACTGCGTAGGAATCTAGTAGGCCAGTACATAGACCATTTTTCTCTTCGCTTAGCAACTCATGGCTTATTCCTTTTATGAATACCAACATGTCTTCTCAAAGAAAATATAAATAAACATAATATATTTTAAATATATTCATAATATATTCTAAACATAATATATTGGGGTGAAGGTGCATTACCCGACCCTCTGGCTGCCTATTTCAGAACTCTCTTTGGAAAAAGTAATTTGGTGGATGTTCAACCAGTAGAATTAGTGCCGACCTGGTGCAACGGAAGGACTAGGGCTCAAAATATCCAAAAACATCTTGACAGAATGTATGTTTCGGAAGCACTCCTGGTCGATTCTGTTAGGTACAGGTCATGGGTAATCCACCCTTTCTTCTCTGACCATGCGCTGATAATTTTTCAGTTGGAACATGGTGACATTCCTATTGCTTTCCCATTCAAGTTTAATCATGTAGTCTTGAGAGAGGCCACTGTTGGGGATATAGTTAGAAAAATAGACTCAAAGTGGCCGACTGGCTTTGGCTAGTTGAAAAATATGAAAAGAGGATCACTCATTGGAGCTCACGGTGGCTGTCATTAGGGGGGTGCATGGTCTTAATCAAAGATGTTATTGAGAGTCAACCTGTCTACTGGTTGACTTTGACAAGTTTGCCTTCCTCGATAAAAATTGAACTTCACCAAATCACCTACAGCTTTCTATGGTCGGGATGCCAACAGAAGAAATGCATACACCTTAGCAATTGGCAGCTGATCACTAGGCCAAAGCACCTTGGGGGATGGGGGTGGTGCAATTTGACCGATTTCAGCAGAGCTTTGGTAGCTCACAACCTTTGGAGGGCTATTATGGAGGATGGCTTATGGCATCAAGTATTAAAATAAAATTACTTTCCTTTTGTTTATGTTCATCGTTGGCTGCATACTGTGGAAATTTATAAGGTAAGAGGCTCTCAGATCTGTTCATACCTGCTTAAATCTATCCACCTTCTTTTGCAGTGGATTGTGTGGAGTCATGGGGATGGAAAATCCATTGTGATTGGTAAAGACCGCATTTTGGGCATGGGAGATGCAGTGTTACTATCGAAAGAATTGCTTGTTTCGATCAACAGGAAAGGGATTTTTTTATTATATCAAGCACAGAAGGAAGCACAAGTGGGGATAATCACATTGAATTGGTTTTCCAGTACTGATCTAGAATTGACAAGGAAACTACAAGAAGAATGGAGTCTCTTGCGTCAAGCGCTTATCCTCAATGGAGTTTTTTTACAAGCAAATCCGGACATACTCAAATGGTCGGGGGGTAACTCTACAAGTTTGATTACTGTCAAGAATGTATACTTGGCAGCTACAACAATGAAATGGAATAACAATTTTGGCGGCTGATGCATGGCAATGTGGAAATGGAATGTCCCTCTGAAGATCAAGCTGTTTACATTTTTGCTTGCTGAGAACAAAATTTTGTCTTGGGAGATTTTACAGCGCAGAGGCTTTAGTGGACCGGGTATATGTCTCTTATGCAAACTAAATGTTGAAACCACTCAACACCTTTTCTTGGATTGTGACTTCGCGGTGGAGGTTTGGAGGTAGATTAAATTGGTCATAAATTTTCCAGGCAGTTGGGCTGGTACAAGTATGAGTGATTGTTTCAAACGCTGGAAAGTTTTAAATTTTAATTCTCAAACTTTACCAACTCTGATATGTTGGAACATTTGGTAGGAACGGAACTAGGTAATTTTTGAAGAAAATGTTCCCTCAGTTTTGAAGGTGGCACATCTATCACTCTTGTCTTGGAGAGAAAATACTCATGTGCTGAAAACACATCCCCAGAGAAAAAATATCACTCAGGAAGAATTGGGAGGTGTGGTAGGATGGTTTGATGGAGTCGTTGTCTCTTCAGGTTTAAACAGTGGAGCGGGAGTAGTAATTAGAATCAATGATATCTGCAGTTACAAATGGTTTCTAAATTGTGGCTCGGGCACTAACACCAGAGTGGAACTTCTTGGTGCTTGGGCACTGCTCACTTTGGCAAATAGGTTGTCCTTAAAGACGATTCATATCATGGGCGACTCTAAGATCATCATAGATTGGATTCTAGGTAAAGGCCAACTTCAAGTTCTCTCATTGGATTATTGGAAGGATAGTATCACTGAATTAATAACCACCTTCCAAAATATATACTTTGATCATGTTTACAAAGAGGAAAATCAAGCCCCAGATAGTCTTTCCAAGTTGGCACCCACCAAAGAACCTGGGAAGCTCACCTATTTTTAGTGCATCGAATAGCACGAGGGTCCACACTTGTCTCTTGACCTCTTCTGGATTTCCTGGTGTTTTTTCACATTGTTGTCAAGGATTTATGTGGGTTGATCTATTTTCTTTTGGGTTACTTAGTATTGCATTTCCGTGGGGCTGCTTGTCCTTTGAGCCTTCACTGGATGATGTATGCTCTATGTTTTTTTTCTGACTGTTGATTACACGACCTCTGCAGAGAGGGTCTTTGAGTTTTTAGGAGTGAAAATCTTGTTGGACGGTCCTTGTTACCTCAGTCTTTAATGGTATTTTTGAAAACGATTAGTTTATATTCTCTCTAATATATAAAGTGAAATTTTTTGGAAAAAAAAATGTTGCAATGAAAAAACAATAGATTAAATATTTTAGGTCAATTTTTCTCAGAGAAATTCAAATTCCTTTGGAAGAATCCACAAAAAGGGTTCTCTACCAAATCAAATGATGATTCATATAAGAATCCAATATAATGGAAAGGGGGAGGGAAAAGCCAGTGTAATGAGGAAGAGAATAACACTCCTGGAAAGGCCCAAATGAGCTACTACTTGTGATTAAAGAAAAAGGTTATCGGCATAGAGTAACATATATTTCATCGTAAAAGAAAATCAACTTAAACCGTTCGATCCATTTGTTAGATGAACAATACCAAACAAGCAGGCAATTTTGCAACTAGAACAAGTGAGGAAAAACAAACCACAACCCAGGTAAAAAATGGGTCAAGTAATTATTGCTTGGTTAATTCACAAGATTCATGAAAGTTTCCATCCCCAATATTACAAAGTCAAATGAAGCATATGATGATCCCTATATGAATCAAAGATTATCAAAAATAGTTTATTAAGCACAATCAAGTTGATACTCAATACTTTTGGCTAGGGATTGTCAAACCTCAAGATTATAACACTCTTTGCGAGAGAAAGAAACCAAGAATTATTAGGTACCCTTTGAACTACAACATCTTGAGAGACATCTCAACTGTCTTAAAATAGGTACAAATTTGCAATGACCAAGGCAAGTTAGAAACCATCTCAAATATTAGACCCATAGTTATCTAATGACAGAGCATTTGGGTATCAATGATGCAATCGAAACATAGTAGACACATATATACCCATATATTAAAACTTCCAATCAATTTGGCATTCAAGTCGCAATATTGAATAATTTAGATAAAATATTCGTATACATAAGAAATGTAAATTAAAAATTAAAAAGAGAACGAACCTGTTGATTCTAAATGAAAAATGCTTCCTCTAGTGATGGTCTCAACAAATCCACCATTGCAGCATCACTAAAGTCATAGAATATCTGTTTTAAAATATCTTTTTCAGGAAGAAACCCCAATGGCCGAGATACAATAATAATAGGAATTTCAACACGGATATATGGCAGTGTTTCTCGGATAAACTGTCGCGATGAACCCTTCAGTTGAATCAATAGGAATGTCAACACAGATATATGGAAGTGTTGCTCCAATAAACTGCTGCGATGAACCCTATTGTTGAGCTCAATAGTTGAATCAATAGAAGTCGATGCAATCATGGTCATTTCAGACTTCTCTAATCAGATTCATTAAAGATGCATCATCACTGGTTCTCTCCATTGGCACGTTATCTCAAGAGCATAAGCATTGTGGAAAAAAACTTGCATATTAAATTGGGCTGCTACCAAATAATTGCCATTCCCATAACAGAAGGGAGAAATACCTTAAAAAAAATTGTCGCTTATATTTATAAAATATAAGGGAGAAATAACTTTGAAAAATTCTCATTTCCAAAAACCAGGGCGAAATAACTTCGAAAAATTCTCATTTCCAAAAACAAGGGAGAAATAACTCTGAGAAATTCCAATTATTAGAAAATTAGGGCGAAGGAGAGGATCCAGTTTGAATTTCACAGGGAAAAAATAAATTTGCTGCTCTCCTCTCACAAATAACAGTGGGTGAAGGGTTTTTGATATAAAAAATTTAAAATAAATTTGGGGCTATGCATACTCAAATCCTTTTATATCCTTCTATAGAAATAATTCGCCCAACCAAAATTTCATACCCTCTAATTTTTCCCATGAACGAAATTTCACCCCTAAAATCATCTCAATGCACTCTTCGTGCACCTCTACACTATCTCTTATGAGCTTACGCTGTCCCTGTTTTGCCATTGATGGATACTCTAATATTTCCATCAATGACAGGAATACATGCCTATAAACATGCCAACAATCTCCCCC
Organism: Picea mariana; assembly: GCA_032191745.1. Lineage (NCBI taxonomy): Eukaryota > Viridiplantae > Streptophyta > Pinopsida > Pinales > Pinaceae > Picea > Picea mariana. The sequence continues at coordinate 9,170 of JASDQU010412594.1, forward strand.
TTTGGCATTGATGGCAACCCTGAACGACTGTGCTAATATGTTTGGACCTCCAACTGTAGCATCTGGTCTGGACCATTCCTTTTTCTCCCCCTTTGACATCAATGTCAAAGAAAACATGCTCCCCCTGAGTTGTTGTAGTATTTTTAGGAGGTATCATATATTCAATCAATATAAAACTCCGCCTAACAAGATGAACTCTCTTAGGTGTGAGATGGGATGACACCCAGCTTCTGTCAGAGATATTCAAATGGTGTTTTGGCTAGGGGTTTAGTAAATATGTCTGCAATTTGTTCTTTGGATAGAATGTAATGGACTTGAACAACCTGATTGGTGACCTGTTCTCTCAGAAAATGGTATTTTATCGGAATATGCTTGGTCTTGGAGTGGAATACAGGATTCTTAGACACACTGATGGAACTAGTGTTATCACAATGAATTGGGATCGGTGCAGCGTATTTTACCTCCAAGTCTGCAAGTGTCTGAATCATCCATAATACCTGAGTGCAACAGGTAGCAGCAACAATGTACTCTACCTCTGTAGTTGATAAGGAAATGGAACCTTGCTTTTTACTAAGCCATGCTACTAATGAGTCACCCAGGAAGAATCCTCCTCCACTGGTTCTTTTTCTCTCATCAACACAGTTTTCCCAATCTGCATCTGAATAGGCAGTTAACTAAAAATTCTGATTTCTGGGATACCACAGACCATAAGTCATTGTTTCTTTCAAATACCTGAATATCCTTTTGACATATTGCAAATGACTCTGTTTAGGTGCAGACTGATATCTTCCTATCCTTCCAACAGCATGCATTATGTCTAGGCAAGATGTTGTGATGTACAACAGGCTGCCTATCATTGACCTATATGAACTTTGATCAACATCAGGTGAGTCATCATCCTTGCTTAATTTGCATCTAGTAACCATAGGTGTACCCACAGGTTTAGAATCTTCCATTTGAAACTTTTTCAACATTTCTCTTAGATATTTTTCTTGAGAAATGAACATCCCTTCGGACCTCTGAGTGATTTGCAGACCAAGAAAAAATGACAGTTCACCTATCATAGACATTTCAAACTCAGACTCCATGGTAGAAGCAAACCATTGTACCAATTGATCCTTATTACATCTAAAGATGATGTCATCTACATAGACCAACACAATGAGCAAATCATTACCCTTTGTTTTGATATATAGATTGTTGTCTATTGTTCCTCTCTTGAACCCTTTGTCTTTGAGATACGTATCCCATCTGTGAT
>JASDQU010412595.1:0-10427 GCA_032191745.1 Picea mariana
TTTGAGGTGTGACAATAAAACATCATTCATGAGCAACAATAATATATTGGCAAAAGATTAGATTTGGCATTCAAAAAAGCAGATTCAACAAAATAAGAAGTAAAGAACGCATATCAAAGTTTGTGAAGACAAAAGCAACAGAGGTGAATCGATGATTTAATAAGAAGATCTAAACAAAAGAAGAATCCAAAGGAAGAAATTGAAGTTTAAAGATTAAAAATGTAGTGAGGGTGGGAGGGTGGAGCAAGGGAGGGTTAAAGTCCTCTATAGGTTGGGGCTTGAACAACAGGGAGTTGCAACTTCCTCAAGTTGGTGCTTGAAAAAAAAGGATTGTTGTCTCCTTGATTTGGTGCTCAAGACATGGGATTGATGTCTCCTTGAGTTGGGGCTCAAAACAGGGGATTGATGTCTCCTTGAGTTGGTGCTCAAAACAAGGATTGTTGTCTCCTTGAGTTGGTGCTCAAAATAGGGGATTGGTGTCTCCTACAAGTTGTATCTTGTAAATGAAAAGTAAACTTGATATAAATATATAAATTTTTTTTTATGGTTTTTCATGTCAAAATTCTATGCATTGTTCTTCTTTGCTGATCATTTGTTGTGTTTAATAAGATTAATGATTACGTGGTGTTAAATATTGTGAAAAAGAAACAATACTAATTCAACCCCCCTCTCAGTATTAAAAAATATTCCAACAAGGATGAATTCCATGTATGTCCTTATAATCCCATGCAAATGTATCAGATTGTTCTTGCAATACATGGATTAGTTTTTCCTGTTGGTCTTGGTTGAGTTTAGGATTGATGTTTAAAAATTTCCTTGGACTTATCTCAAGAGGAATTCTATAAGAATATGAACTTTCATTAATGGTCGATATAAGAAAGGACAATAATTATTTTTTTATCACAATACTCTTGAAAATCTATACTAAAAACATGATCATGCATAGAAATGATTCTGGGTATTTGATGCAATCTATAGTAGAGAGAAATTGATTAAGAAAAAATTGTTCTGTTTGTTCTTTCAATCCCCTAGATTGTTCAATGGTTAAGAGGGGTTGTGCAATTTCTTCATCTTCATAAGGATCCTCTACCCATATGGAATTTTCTAATACAATTTTTAATGGTGGATACATGATAAGTTTCTTCATAGATTCTCCATTAGCTATAGTCATTTCTCTGGATCTACAACCAATCAAAGCATCGATTGTAGCTAGCCAAGGTCTCTCGAGGATCAAGGGGTGGCCATCCATGGTAGTATTTGTGATCCAGGTGGATATTGGTGGCCACCCACCATTTCCAAATGGCTCAAAACAGTTTTCTGGCCATTTTGGCAATTTACTATTTTTAGCAGGTTTTAACTTCCGGGGCCATTTTGAGGGTCCAAATGAAGGTTTTTCGAGATAGAGGTTCTCAATGATAAAAAAAAAAAGGCATAATTGAGCCCCCAAAATGAATCTCCTCGACAATACCTTTCCAACGAGCTATCACACGCCTAAAACAGAGCTCGTATGCAAAAGTTACGACCCCGAGAAGTTGATGTACTCACTTACCCAAACGGGGCCCACGTGACTTTTGGCGCTTCATCTCCTAGGGTTAGGTTTTTGGATGTCTAGGACTTTTGACATTCCTGTTTATTGTAAAAAAGGCCTTCAGAGCCTCATTGTAATCATCTTCTTGCGAATGCGAGTAGCCGTCACATCTCTTCTCAGAGATAAGCTGCCACCATTCTAGCGAGTCTTTCACTCTGTATTTTTACAGTATCTGTACATTTCTTTGATTAATAGAAATCGTGTATTACTGTATATCTGTGTTTATGGTTGCATCTCTGATATATTTCTATTATATTATTGAATATCTGTAATATCTCTGTGCATTTCTTTATTATATCTCCGCTCTCATTTTGTGCCAAAAATAATCTGGATCAATTTGGTTGAATAACAAAGAAATACATGGGGTATTCCCATGAGTCCAAGGTCACAATGACATCATCTAAAACATCGACAAGTTTAATTCTAGATTTGTCAGCTAACTCTAGCAATGTGGGTGTAGGTTGAAGACTATCCAATTGCAATGTTTCCATAGTCATGACAGTCATAACATTTATTGCAGACCTAGGTCAATTAGAGTGTTTTATATAGAAACATTGTTGATATAAATAGTAACTATAGGGATTCTGAAATCAACATACTTTTCCACTGGAATTTTCCAGACATTAATTCAGCTAATTGGCCTACAACTTAAATTGTGAGGGGTATTTTATTTTCCTTTCGGTATTTTTGATTCATAATTCCCTATTAGTTTTTGCATAAATAGGTACATATTTTATCTCTCGCAATAAGGGAATTTTCACACAAACATTTATTAGTTCTGTTTCTAAATCAAATTTAGACTAAACAACATGTTTTTCTAAGGCCGTCCTCTAGGGGTAAGGAGGAGTTTTAGGTGCATGAGGTTGCTTTGAATGTGAAGTGGAAGATTTTTGTGTAGTGGGAACAATCATATCTTCATGGGGGTTATCATTGTGTGTTTGACTAGGAGTTTTGTCCTCTTCAAGTTCTTCTTTAATGACAACCAGAGGGTCTTTATTTTTAAGGATACTTATGGATATCAGGTGTATATTTTTCAATGGTACTGGAGTGATAAAATAAGTTGGAAAGGTTTGTAACTCAACATTGAAGACATGCTGAGCTATTCTGTTATCCGGGTTAGGAAACAACTGTGCAGGGAATTGCATTGGTCTAGGAGGGTTTTGATTTGTAGGTAACTGTAACTGTTGTGGTAGTTGAGGAATTGTTGGTTGGGGTGGACTCATTTTTTTTTGCATTGTAGGGTATGGTGGTGGCATAGGTGAGTAATATTGTGGATACTGTGGATAAGCTGGATAGGGCATTGGAAACTATTGTAGGAGTATATTCCCATAAGAATTCCATCACTAGCCTTGTTGCCAAGGATGATTTTCAGTAGGTTGTTGGGGCCATGTCTGCCAAGGAATCTGAGCATTCCATTTCTAAGGATAAGAATTATAAAATGTATAAAACTATTATGAGGGATCTTGTGACATACCTTGTGCTCATGGTTTCCAAGGCTTCTTTTGTGCAACACAAAAAGATGGCTCAATTTTCCCATTACCTCCTTTATAAATAGCTTGAAGTCCTAATAGTGAGGGGAATTTCTCTGTTTCATGGTTATATGTACAAATATCACAAAATTGTACACTATTTAATGGAAACTCTCTTAAAGGATGCCTCTTCCTACACTGAGAACAAAATGTAGTCAAGGATGTGTTCTCTTCTTCCTATTTCTTTTTAATTTTTAATGTATCTAAATGAGAGCTAATCATGCCAAGGATATATGTTTTAAATTTTTCTAAAAAATTTCCCGATTTAATCCTTGTTACTCCTCATGCAACATATTTAGTTTCCCTTGTAAAAGTATCCTTCATTCCCTTATTATATTTATCTCTACTCCATGAATATCTCTTGCATAAGTCACAAATTTATACAAACCAAAACCCATAAGATTAATCACTTCTATGTATTATTCTTGTGTTCATTTTAGAAAAATAGTTCTATTGTATCATCATTCAATGTATTCTATTTAGTATTTTGGAGGTTGTACAAGAATTTCTCAACATAGTCTTCAAGACTTTCCTCTTTCTGTTGCTGCATCTTAAAAATATCATTTTGTCAGCCTCTAGTTCTACAATAATATTGGTATTTATTAAGAAAAGTGTTTTTCACGTCTTCCCAAGATCTAATAATATATTCCCCAAGTCCCATAAACCATCTCAAAGAAGAATCATTTAATGTTGTAGGAAATAACTTTAATTTTTTAGCATCATCCACATAATTGTTACTTTGACACAAAAAGTCAAATTCAAATAGAAAAGCATCTAGGTCCTCCGTAATCATACCTCATAAATTTGGCAAGGATGACAAAGGAATGTTATTCATATTCACATTTGGTTCCAAGTGAAGGATGGGGAATCCAAAGGTTTCCTCTCTTTCGGTTTCGACATTCCTTTCTTCTTCATCTGCCATATTTCCCAACAAGATGAACTTAATTTGTTTTGGTTTTGTGCCCCAACTTAGTGAGAAGGTTGGCTCAACAATTGGATTTTTATGGACAATGAAATTATCCCTAACATGTGCCTTTGGTATTCCTTCTACAACTATAGATTTGATCTTTTATACAACCACACTCTGTGATGATCTAGAGGGACCGGTAATGTGTTATGGGATGAAATCCTAATTTGGTATTGGATCAACACTAGAAATTGGCTCACTAATCGGCCTATCTTCAACTCCTTTGTTTGGGGTTTCTCCTTATTCTTCCTGCACCTTCTCAACAATAGTTTCATATTGTGGTATAATCAACTATGAGGTCACTTTTGGTGCACAATATTCTCCTTCCTGAGAAGAACTACCTGTATATATTTCATCTGGATTAGTAGGGGGGGTCCTAGTGTTACCAAACAAATTATCACCCATAATTTTACTTCTTGACTTAAGGAACCCACCTTTACTATCTCTAGGTCTAACCATTAATTAACCACATGACATAAAGGGTTTGGAAAGACTCACTAAAGTGAATGCAGCGGGTTAGAACCCTTTCAAAGATTCCAAAGTGAGGGCACCTTTGCATCTTACTATATTTCCTCTGCCAAATCTGAAAGGTGATAAGAAATCAAATGGAAACAACTAACAAAAAAAATATTCTTCTACCATTTACCTTTTAATAGGTCCCCAACAATGACGCCAAAATTGTTAGGTTGTTAATTTGTTTCTTAATAAACCCTATTACATTTAATTGTCAATTTGGTTTAGACTTGTGAGATGTAGACACAATATATGAAGGTAAGTGAATAAAGTATATTCTACCTATCTATTCATATTGCAAAAGAGTCACTCTGCAATTTGATCAAACATAGAAGCACAATGAAACTAATTCAAGAAATAAATCCCATACAATCTCACTTATGTTCATAGGACTAATACTAAGCATGGAAAGAGTTCATTGGATCTGCATATTATGTCCATATTACTTATGTATTCATAAATATGACTATGAAATGTTCTCATCTTCAATACCAGTCAATGAATGCTTAAACCATTTGTGTGCAAAGGAATTGAAACACTACTAAGAAAATCATGCTAAAAAACCAGTGGTTAGTTATTTCATCTAAATATCCTTGAGAGGTTTATGATACAATCTTTCACATAACAACTTTAAGTGTTCTTTCTATTAGAGATAAGGATAGATTTAATAACCAAGGAATTCTAGTTACTTTGCTCAATCAAAAAAATGTGTTATACCAATGAAATGTAAAGAGAAATAACATTGTTGTTACTTACTCACACCACACCATTAACCTATGCTCGATCTCTACAATCTAAAATAGTTACTTCAACTAAGGTTTAACCATCGAATTATTGAGTTAAATTGACATAAGTAAAGAGTGGAATTAGCTAAGAAAAACTATGAAGTAATGAATCATAAACTAAGATAATAAAGCTCTTCAGTCTAAGAATGAAGTTACAATCTTAAAACATAGTAATTACAGAAATGAAATGTACGCACAAATTACCTAGCTATGGCACATAATGGCTATGCGATACAGGTTGGTAGGCCCTCCCAACTGGACAACGAGCTAATTAAAAGACAATCTTGCATAGTTACATTCAACACATTGATGAAGAAAGTTTCTTTGGCATTAATCAGATGCAAATTGTATTACAGTAAGAATCTCAATATTGATGCAATTCTTAAACTCTAAATCAACATGACAATAATCTCCCGGTTCTCTCTCCCACTAAAGTACGATCTTATAGATATATAGAGGTACATTCTTCCCACAATTACAACATGCTTAATGTATATATCACATCCTCGGTTTCTCATGAATAGGATGATGAATTTGGACATCCAAGAAGGTAGTTGTAACGATTAAATCACACGTTTTCTAATCAAAGAACTTAGAATGATCTTCATACTATTCATATGACACAAAGTGCATACAAATAGTATCCTCCATATCATGAAGATGGATCTCGTTTCCAAAGAGGGGTTTTTGTTACCAACTTGCACACAAGGAAATTGAGATCCCTCTTCAAAACCCAGGTGACCGTTGTACAACATGAATCTTAGAAGTATACCAGCGAATGCCAACAGGTACCAAAATGCACTATCAGTACTAGAAATGAACTGTTGGACCAGAAGTGAACGCGGGTACTAGAAATGAGCTGAACAAAAAATCATTAGAAAACATGTTCTAGACATTCAATCTAATTCATCAAAGACATAGGAAATCAACAAGAACATACAATATTTACCTCTTATAGCTTGTCAAGGGTGTTTGGCTTTAAGTATACATGAAAACATGACGAGAAGGGTAATAACATACTACACATGTGAGGTAAAGGTGGTAAAAAAGGGTAACTGATAAGTAGAAAACAGTGGTGATTTTAAGAACCCCCCCTAAATTTATATATATAATAAATGGGCGAATCCCCATGATACATAGGAAAAAATGAAGGCTATTTTATCAATTATAGTATATGTATATATAATTTTTTGGCGAATATTTTAGTCAATTATATAATCTTGTAAAATCTTGGCGAATCTTTCACTGAATTATAAAATCTTGTAAAATCTTGGCGAATTTTTCACTGAATTATAAAACCTTGTAAAGTCTTGGAATTTTTTTTGATAAAGTATAAAACCCATATATAATAATAGGGAAATATGTTCATTAAACTGTAATATACTCATTTTACATATTTGGAAAAAGAAACATAGTTTGTCCATCCTTTAGACAATGTTTCAAGCATCAGGGATTTTGTTTTTCAAGGTTGTTCCAAGGGATTACATAACATCGGGGATGGAAACTAGAGAAGAGTGTTCTAAGGGCTTACATAAGGAAGGAGTGGAATGAATTGTTGGTTTTTATTCTAAGGTATATAACATGTGAGGGAAGGTATAATTCAACTTCCCTTTATCACATTAGATTATTGGAACATTTCATAGGTACTCAACCACTCAATATGGCCTATTTTGTTTGGCAAATCCTCATAAAAATGTATAAGAAGGTTAAAGCCAATCCTGCCAAGGCTGAAGGTTGAGACCATACTTTTTCATTGTGGTTTGATTAAATTACTTATCATTGAAGAATTGAAGAGAAGGCATAAAACATGGGGGTATTTTTTGTTTTGGTCTGAGTTCACCTTTGAAGGAGATCCTGATAATCCTCTTGGAAAGAAGAGAGTCAAGAAAGGAAAGCATTCTATTGCACCTGATACAATAGAGGCATCTACCAGTAGGACAAGGAGAAGGATAGATTTGCTCGATGATCCTAAGTATGAAAACATGGTCATAATGAAAAGAGCTAAAGTGGTTGCTTGGAAGGAGAGGCTTAAGGAATATAGAGTGTGTTTTCACATGTAAATATAAAATTTTGGCTAAAGTTGGTTTAAAAAAAAGGGGGGGTTATTGTGCTCTCAGGGCTGAGGACACTTTACATAAGGGCAAAAAAAGTCAAAGGTTTTTGGCTTATATGCATGGTATTTTTTTTTTTTTTTGGGCATTGGATAACAATATGGCTTTGTGCAGTTTTCTTATTTTATTTTTGGGCATTGGATAACAATATGGATTTGGACACTTTACATAAGGGCAAAAAAATCAAAGGTTTTTGGCTTATATGCATGGTATTTTTTTATTTTTTTTTTGGGCATTGGATAACAATATGACTTTGTGCAGTTTTCTTATTTTATTTTTGGGCATTGGATAACAATATGGCTTTGGGCAGTTTTTTGTAAGTCTGGGAAAATAAAAAAAATGGTTTTATTAGCCAAATTTTGTCTTTTATAATCAATCTTATACCCCTAGGTTTATTACAGGGATTATGTTTATTCTAGTAAAGTTATTGGGCCCATAGGCCAATCTCCAAATTCGAGCCCAGCACCGCACAACACAAGTTAGTATCTTATAATCAATCTTATACCCCTGGGTTTATTACAGGGATTGTGTTTATTCTAGTAAAATTATTGGGCCCATATCCCAATCTCCAAATTCGAGCCCAACATCGAGGGAAAGCACCTTCACCAACGTACAACACAAGTTAGTATCTCAACTAGCAAAACAACACAAGTCAACTGAGACCAAGCACCTAAGCGCCATGCATCAAGTCACATGGAGGAGAAGCCCACAAGGAAGCACCATTATGCACTACACATTGAATGAACATTGAAACATCGATGCATATACACACAACAAAGTATTCTTGCTTGGATAATGTGGGATATATCCCAGTGATAAAAAAAACAAATGCCAGAACACCAACCTCAAAGGCATCGAGAGTTATGTCAACCCTTGCATTCACCATTGAGAGGTCAAATCTCAGTGCATAGGTATAAATATCAATACATAGATGTTGAAAGAGTGCCCAATGTCCAAAGTTTTTTCAATTGTTAGATGAATGTGTAGATGCCAATTTGACAGAAAAAATCCAAGATACAAAGGATTGCCTGAGAACCAAGCGACTTCCTCATGATATTATGGCAAAAATAATGGCGTTCATTGCGGAAATTAAAGGTGCCCAGGCCTATATGCATTGGCTGTTAGGTTTTGATACTGCTAGTGCAAGTTTCAAGAATTCATCAAAGCCCGACACATTGACCAAGCACCAAGTCTCATTCAAGCCCTAAGCCACAAAGGAGGAAACACAATTGCCCTGTACATAGCAATGCCAAGTGTCTTAATGAATGCCCGCCATGGAATGCTAGTTGGGTATGAGCGGAGTTGGGCTTCGAAATGAAAAGTATCCACATGTCAAGGAGAGCTATCCAAGCCTCTACATCACACTGTAGTAACTCGAATGCATGTGTCAAAAGGTACCAAGAGGTAATAAATCTAATAACGACTGTTCATTGTTCAAAACTATTTTTCGAGTGGTTTTTTCCCTTCCAAGCATAGGTGATAAGAAGTAAAATCATCAAAGATGAAGAGCCAGGTAATCAAAGTGATATATCAGATGTCAAGCACCTCAAATTACAGCTCTGAAAGTGAGACTCAGAGGCGCACAGTCAAATATGGAGGGCCACTATTCTTTCCAACATTTTGGACTCCTTGTCACGAGTTTCAATCATGGAAACAAGGGGTGATAGAGGAAAGTGTTCATTCTACTAGTGTTAATGCAATTTTCTGTGGACATTTTTTAAGACAACCTGTGTTGGCAGGATTATGAATAGATTAAGAACACTTACTTCCAAGAGAATTCAGTCCATCGTAAAGCAGCTAATCAGTAGTTAGGAAGATCGTATGGATGCATGGTTAAATTATGTTGATGATGCTGTTGTAGTGGTTATAGGTACCTCTCTAGGCTTGGTTTCACCAGAGGTTCTCAAAGATGATAATGGTCTATCTTCTCTATTTGATGCCGATGCCTTTTTCACATCTTGGACCATATCAATAGAAATGTATTAGTTTTTTGATGAAATGGATGGGAATGAAAATCCCCTAATTATCAAGTGAACGTAATAGATGTATGGAAGAGTAGAGTGATGATTAATTCTTTGCAGACATAGCTTGTACATGCACAACAAGAAAATACGAAACTACAGAAGGAGCTTTCAACAAAGCTCACTGAGCTTAATAACCTTCACATTATGTTCTCTACCTTGGGAAGGGAGAAAGAAATAATGGTATGCAATTGAACTATGGATCTAGAAGCCCTTTGACATATGAAATTTCAAGTTTTGGAGAAGCAAAAAAAGACCTAAGATACACTAGAAATGGATCCTATTGGTAGAATATCGATAACCAAGGATGAAGTGACAACCTGACTATGGATTTTAGGGTCATATTTAAATGATCAGAAATCCAAGAAAATGCCAGATTTCATGCACCTGATTAGAGATTCGAATTAGCTTTGGTTTTTGAAGAAAAAGGTTTTTGATTAGAGATTCTATAGACCCTAAGAAATGCACCCAAAACAAAAGTATTAGGTCGACGATGAAAGCATAGTGCTCCAACCTTAGCATGATACAATAATATTAACTCATGCAATCAAAGTATTTATGTCGTTCCTCCACTAGACTTGCATAAATTAAACCCTAAGACCTCTTCAAGGAAGATAACTCTCTTTGCAGGCTTAATGATGATTGTTTGGATCATAAAAGAACGTGTTACACCTGTGATGTGTAGTGCAATTTGATGGAATACCTTTTTTTTTAAGATATCCTTTCTTAGGAAGAGTTCTCTCTATCTTTGGTGATTAACCAATGGAATATGCCATAACAAAACTCTAAACAACCATCAAGAAGGATGTTTCCTTAAAATGTGGACTTTGACGCCTGTAGGATATTGCATCTTGTAGCATCTTTGGGTGTTTTGAGAACCTGTGATGACCCCAAAGAGAAAGATCCAATTTGT
>JASDQU010412598.1:0-10596 GCA_032191745.1 Picea mariana
AAGGAATATTTATGGAAAGTGGTTAACCCTAAAAATAAGGAAAATAGGTTAAGTGACCTAGAAATGGGTTAATATTATTTAAATGATAAATTAAAGTGACAAATTCAAGGTGGATTATTTAAATAATCAAGAGAAGTGACAAAATCAAGAAATGATAAAGTAAGGTGACAAAATAGAGAAGGAATGTTTATGGAAAGTGGTTAACCCCCCAAAATAAGGAAAATAGGTTAAGTGACCTAGAAATGGGTTAATATTATTTAAATGATAAATTAAAGTGACAAATTCAAGGTGAATTATTTAAATAATCAATGGAAGTGACAAAATCAAGAAATGATAAAGTAAGGTGACAAAATCAAGAAGGAATATTTAAATGTTAAAGTATTGGAGAACTTTCTATTTATGGAAAGTGGTTAACCCTAAAATAAGGAAAATAGGTTAAGTGACCTAGAAATGGGTTAAGTGACCTAAAAATGGGTTAAGTGACCTAAAGGATGAAAGTATAAATAATATAGCAATGGTCTCTTGTAGATCATCCTTTTTGTGGATCAATGGAGAGCTTCTTGTGGGAATATATTTTGGAGTATTGATGGAGAGCTTCTTGTGAGAGCTTCTTGAGCATTTTTGGTATGGAAAACTTGAGAATATTGAAGATATATAGGTGAATGAGGTAACCAAGGATATATAAGCTGAAATTCTGAGGAAAGTGAAGAAAAGAAGGCCAAAATGCAAAGAAGGATAAATTCTTTTGATGGTGCTTTCTAAGGTATGTTATTTACAGGTCATCTCACCATTTTCGCTATAACTTTTTTTTCTATAATGATTCAGATCCTGAAATTGCTATGAAAGTCAGACAACATAGCCAAGTATCTATGGTTAAAAATTCATCTTGTGGGTCATTGTATTTTTGGAGTTACACTCTGTGGAAAATAGGGTTTGTGGCCAGTCCTGAAACTAGTCAAAATCAGGTGTTTCGGGTAAAAAAGTCATAACTTATTCATAACATATCAACATTCAGTGATACCAAATGTGTTTGTTAGGGTACAATCTGTATTATTTTGTGTAACATTTTCATATTATTTCATTAAATATTTTGTGTGGGGAACGCTCTACAAGGTCTCTCTCTAGAATAAGCCAGAATTCAACAAGGTATGCCATTTGTGCTATAAATCCTTTTCTGAGAGGTTCCAAGTAGTTCCACTTAGAGAAATTGCATAAAACACATTGAAGAATATTGTGTATCAGTTTCATATATTTATACATTACAAGTTCAAAGTTATGATTACTTCAAGTTAGGGTTGTTGACTAATCCAAAACTAGACATGCGAGACTAAAGAAAAGTTTGATGAAAATGCTAGTCTCTTGTTTTTAAAGTTAACGAAGGTTTGTAGGAATGTGATCATATACACCAGGTCTATTACAGAGATACAAATCAGATTTGGATGATGAAATTGATGAGGGATTTTGGTTGAGGTACATGTTGAGTACATGGTTGAGACAAGTAGTTGATGAGTTGGCGCACATACATGAGGTGTATAGTTGATGATGTTGGTACATATTGATGAGTCATAGTTGATGAGTAGTTGACATATAATTGATACATACTTGGTACATGGTTGGATGCACTTGTTTATGGTNGTACATGTTGATTACAGATTGGTGCATGGTTGATGCACTTGTTTATGGTACAGGTTGATTACAGGTTGGTGCATGGTTGATGCACTTGTTTATAGTACATGTTGATTACAAGTTGGTGCATGGTTGATGCACTTGTTTGTGGTATAGGTTGATTATAGTTTGAGGTACAGGTTGATGCATGGTTCAGATTTATTGGTACAAGTTTATAGTAGTATATCTCATAGTGATAGTGTGACAATGGTTCCATCATTCTACTTCTACTTCAGGGTGGCAGGACGGGGCAAGGACAGGTGGTTGTAGCCACCTTCTAGTTGTAACTGGAGAACATTAGGGGTTGTAGCCTCCTTCTGGTTGTAGCCAGAGATTTGGGGAGTTGGAGCTTCCCTTAGGTTGTAGCCTGAGAAACTAGGGGGGTTGGAGCCTCCTTCCAGTTGCAGCTGGAAAACAAAGGAAGTTGGTGCTTCCAATGAATGTAATTCTTCAAGACATAAGAAAAAGCATTCTGTGGTTTTCTCCCGATTTGGGTTTCCACGTAAAACACTGGTGTACTGTGTATGTGTGTGATTGTTTATTTATTACTGCTCATTAGTGTCTAATAATTCTACATTGATATAACATTTCAAGAAAAATGATTATAATTACGTTATTACTGATTCACCCCCCCTCTCAGTAATCCAACAACACCAAGCTCCGTAGCTTGCAACCTAACCCTCAATTACACTCCATCTGACTCATCATCATTATATCTCCTCAGATCATACAACAAAACTGATTACTTCAAAAATCAGAATGGTTCTCAAAAAGATACTCTAAGCATGTTCAAAAGATTGATCATTTCTCCTATCCTCATACAACCTATATTTACACTTAAAAATTGGGTAAAAACCTTTAAATTATAATAAAAAAACCTAATTCTAAGTGGACTCAACTTGTCCATGTTCTAACTACCTTCACAGACTAATCGACAATTCCATTGTGCTGATTTTACATTGTTCCCTCCGCATGCTACTTCCTTGATCCATTCTTCCTTGTTTCCTACGTTGTATCTTGAACCTCACCCAAAATAACCTTCTCCAACAGACATTCCTTCAGTTCTTCATTATCCTTATGTAATTTGGATAATTCAATGCTTTTTTCTTCCAAAGTTCTTATTTTAATCCTCAATTCATCTTTAATTTAATGCACATCTTGTGCTTTTACATATGTTATGAAACTCTTTGAGAATGTATTTACAAACTCCTGTCATATTGAACATATTTGGATTCTTTTATCAATACTATTCCACTATTCCTAAGATTCACCTTGAAAATAAGTACTTGTAGTGGACTTCTATACCTTTTCTTTGACTCAAACCATTCTTTAACATTCATTCTTCAGAAAATAGCATGCACGTTATAAATTAACCTTAAAAATTCATATATTCATTCGTTCAACGTAAAAGAAGATCAAATAAATAAATAAGAGAAACACACATAGAGACACCATATTTTACCGTGGTTCACTCCCCCTTGGGCTATGCCCAAATTTTTTCTTTTCTTATTTATTATTCTTCATCAAAAGATATGCGTTGTGCACATTACATCAAAAGTTTATCATACTATGTGAGGCTGAGCAATGTCACACCAAGTTCCATAGTTTGTGACCCGACCCTCAATTACACTCCATTTGACTCATCATCACTCGATCTCCTTAGATCATACAACAAAACTAATTACTTCAAAACTATGAATGGCTCTCAAAAAGATACTCTAAGCATGTTCAAAATATTGATCATTTCTTCTATCCTCATACAACCTATATTTATACTTCAAAAGTGGGTTAAAACCCTTACATTATAATCCAAAACCCTAATTCTAAGTGGACTCAACTTTTCCACATTCTAACTGCATTCATGCACTAATCCACAATTACATCGCATTGATTTTCCTTTGTTCCCGCTGCGCACTACTTTCTTGGTCCATTCTACCTTGTTTGTTGTGTTGTATCTCGAACCTTACCCAGAAAAACCTGCTCCAATAGGCCCCCAACACTTACCTGTGTCTTTTCCCAAGCCCCTCAGGAAGTGTGTGCATCCTGCAATGATTTCACTAATGCCTAGAACTTCTTTGTCAGTTCATCGACTTGTGTCTTCTCCTACACACTCTTTTCTATCAGGGTCTCCACCACTTGTATTATTATGTGATCCTTCAACACTTATATACTTTTTGAGTGTGCCTGCTCTAGTCTTCCTTTCTCTATTTCCAACTCTGCTATCATTTTCTCTACTTGTTCCTGTAATGGCTCCAATTGAGCATGTCTTGTATGTTTTTCTCCTTGGATTGTCTTCAAATCTGCTTGCATATTTTTCATTTCCTGCGCACCCTTCATTCCCTTTGATATAAGAATTTCCTTCTACCTTTGCTTTAAATCTTGAACTACATTGTTTACTTTTGCTTCCCTCTTATCCAACTGTTGGATCCCTTCATCTTCTTCTAGGGTCATCCATATACACATTGTATTTTCATAGAGTTGTGCTACTTCTTTCACCTCCCGCGTGATGATATCTGTGTGTTTTGTTTCTTGCTGCTCCCTCTCTAATATGACCTATGGATGGGTAGTTGGTGTTAGCTTCTCATCCAATTCTATTACCTGCTTCTTATAAATATCCATCATCCACGCTATCCTTTGGGTATTTTCTTCTGTGCTGAGCTCTTCTGCTAGTGCACTATCTATAATAGTTTGAGATACTTCCTCAAGTCTTTGTTATAGATTGTCTATGTGTTGTTTTTCTTCATCTCACTCAATTTGCACTTATTTGAGAGCTATCTCTAATACCTCCTTCTCTTCCTTGGTTGTCTCCAAGTTTGTTTCCTCTGTCCTAGCCCTTGATTATACTTCTTGTGCAATGCTCATCTGCAACTTATACAATGCTTTGGTTGGAATCTTGGATAGAGACAAGTACAACTATTCTATGTCCTTTAGTTGCTTCTGCGTTGTTCCCTGATCAATTTGTAGCATCTCCCGAGTGATCTTGAAAATATTACTACCCATTACCATTGTTTGTATTGTCCCTTTTTCTTTTGGAGTATGCTCCTGCTATGCTGAGTCTTTCTGCTATTATGTTCCTTTCTAATGCACAAAATTAATCTGGAGGCTTCCCAAAGTCTCCTTAACCTCCATCAAAATTTTCATAATTCCTTCACTTTGTGACTCTGAGATGTAGATTGCCTTTTCTCCTTAGTATTTCACCTTATCTTCTACTAAATCTGTGTCATCTTCAGTGATTGTGAGCTCATGGGTCTTCTTTTGTGCCTTCACCTTCTTCCTATGTTATCCTATATGCATTGTTGATTTCCTCTTTGTTTGTGTTTATGTTTTCATAGGTTTCTTTACCTTTGGTGGTTTTCCAATCCTTGTCTCTTGGGTTGGGATGTTATCTTTCTTCTGCACTCCCCTGTTTGTTATTTATGTGTTCTCAATTCCTAGCACTGAGGCCCTTGGTACTGTTTACTTATTCATTGGCTTCTTGAATATCGTCTCGCTTTCTATGCACTGTGAGGATTTTTAGGTATCGATTGTTGGGCTACTGGATTTTTGCACCGTGCCAACTTATGCTTGTTGTTTTCCCTTTGCTCCTTTATTTCCATCCACTAGTACCTTCCATTGATCTGGCCATTTTTCTATTACCCATTGGAATTCTTCCGTTGTGATGCAATACTCCATCTTTAACCATGTATTCTTAGGGTATCTTCTGGCCTGTATCCATATATTATGCCTTGATTCCTTGTGATGCATAATTTATTATTAGGGTTTGCCTAAACTCCTGGTCTATGGATCTTCAATTTATTTGAGTCAAAATGGCTCCTTCGGTTTCCCGCTGGATCCTTCAACTTATATATAACCACATGTCATTTTTAGAAGTTACACCTATGTGAACAAGTGCTAGGCATGAACCTCCACTCCACGTGACCACTGGTGTGACCACAACCTTAACTCCAATAGTTACATTGTGTTTCGTGATGTCAGTACTTTTGTTTCAATGCACCCCGACTTCTCCGATTCTAAAAAACCAGGAAAGGGCTAATGATCCTCTAGCTCCTTACTAAAATCTTCACTGATATGAAATTCACCCGCGACCTGGGGCCCAACCTTCGAGTGCGTCAGGATTTCATGACTCATGAGTCCATGATATGGAATTCCTCTGTTCTCTCAAAGTCTGAACTTGTAAATTCAGATTAACGACCCTAAACCTCCCACAATCAGATGGTTTAGATCCTTTTATGTTTTATCGGGGTTTCGCAACATGTGGTTCCCGAAATCGATCTCCTCCACACTCTTGACCTCTGAAATGCATAACTCAAATCACTGATCAAGGAATATCATCCCTTTATATCTATGGCTTCTATCCCTCTTGAGCTTGTGATGTTAAAGGACTCTCGGCCTTAACCTTTCCATTGATTTGCTAGATCTAACGGCTCACGAAATTTTGGTATTTCTTCCTCCGAGAAATTCAATTATTAGTTATGACTTTCAATGACTCCCAGCCAAAGAACTCAATGTCTTCTTCTCATGAAGTTAAATTCTACAAGGAGACTTCAACCCTCGTCCTTCCTTCGAACTATTCTAAATCTCTACCCTTCCTGAGCTTGATTTCTACTACAAAATCAAGGGTTCTAAGGAATTATTGCATGCACTCCTTGCGACATTCACAATAACCTCTGTCTATTTGGCAACTTCAAATCTGCGCACTCCTTGCGACATAATTCTTCAACCAATCACTTGGGTTGAAAAAGTCTAAGACTTCAACCTAGTCTACRCACACCTTGCACGACTCTGTGCTMTACTTGCACTCTGTTGGTATAAGAACAACTCTATCTCTCCTGAGATTTTCTGAGGTAAAAMTCAGAAACTCGTCAACGCACTCCTTGCGGACCTTCACTGCACTCCTTGTAGGAATTCTSAGGACGAGTAGAAATTGAAACTTATACTTCTCCTTACCATAGACTTCATAAATTCAACATGAAATCATGAGCATACATATCATTGAAACAAATGCATAACAAAKTATATAAGAAAACTGTAAACATACCATTCAATAGATGCAAACAGTAACCATGACAACACCATGAAATTGGATTTAAAGCCTTCTTTATATTAATTCAAGTGCTTTTGTACATGATTTCTATAGCCACAACTATCTACTCATACAACTTCTACAATCTATCTTCTTCTCTGTTCTCCTATGCTCCTCTTGCTTCTTAGCCCCTACTCCTACAATGAGAATAATAATACAACATAATACCTACGAGGGAGATTTCTAGAGTTTTCCCTCCTACACTCTAAGCTATCTTATCGAAATTAAAGACTACAACTACTTCACATTTAATACAATAAATTCCTTCAACCAACAGATAAGAGCTATGCTCAAGATCTGCATTACAATCCCTAAAACATTAAAGAATAATTACATCTCTCTGGATATTACATTAATCTTCTTCTTTTGAAATTTAAATGTCTTCAAAATGCGTGCTGGTGCATATCTAGATGTCCTCCTCTTGTGCTTGCTTGCGATTCTCCTGCATCATACTCTTCTGGATGAAAAATTAATGGACTTCTGTTCATGATTTCTTACACCGTCTATCCATGGTTTTGGATACCTGATTCACTTTCCCAACTGGCATCCTCGATCAGGTTTCCTTTCCACTTTACTAGATATTCAAAGTATGTCTTTCTCTAGGTCTTCTTACCAACCCTCTGATCAATGATCTTTTCCATCTGTGGCCTTTCAGTTACATGCATCTGTTTGACCCACTAAACTTCTTTTTGATTCTCCTCTCCTCCCGCTTCATTTTCTTTGTAAGGGTACAAATATGTTACGTTGAATATGGGCAATATTCCCACACCATATGAAAATTCTATCTTATAAGAATTTGCCTCAAATTTCTGTAAAATCTAAAACAACCCTATCTTTTTCATATTTAGTTTATTAAATGTTCCCCTTGGGATCCTTTCCTTTCTTAGGTGAGCTAAAACCAAATCTCCCACTTCGAATTGAAGCTCTCTTCTGTGCTAATCTGCTCTGTGCTTATATTCCTGGTTGGAACTTTACAACCGCTCTTTAATCTTACCATGGAGCTCTTGCATCTCTGTTGCAAAATCTTCCACTCCAACACTTCTGAACTTGATATTCTCTAAGTCTCTCAACTCAGATAGTCCTCTTGGCTACATTCCATACATTATCTGGAATGGACTTTGTCCTGTGCTTCTATTAGGTGAATCATTATATTCAAATTATTCTTGCAACAGAATCTGATCCCACTGACTATGATGTTTTTCTACTAAACTCTTCAACAAGTCTCCTAAACTTCGATTTACTACCTCAGTCTGTCCATGCATATGAGGGTGATATGATGAGATCAAATATAAATTGGTCCCCATCTTTTTCCATAGGGTCCTCCAGAAATGACCAACAAATTTGGTATCTCTGTCTGAAACAATACTCTTGGGTAAACCATGAAATCAGACAACTTCTTTGAAAAACATAATTGCAATGTGTGTTGCATCATTGGATTTATGACATGGAATAAAATGTGCCATTTTTGAGAATCTGTCGACTACCACGAATATGGAATCACAACCTCTCTGTGTCCTCGATAGTCCTAACAAAACATTCATGCTTATCGCGTCCCACTGCCTCTCTAGTATTGGAAATGGTTGATACAACCCTGTGTTTTGTCTTTTCCCCTTTGTGTGATAGAAAATTATACATTTATTGACAAAATTCCTCACATTTGTCCTCATCCCTAGCCAATAATACAAACTGTTTAGGTTCACAAATGTTTTGTCATGGCTGAAATGTCTAGCCAATCCTCCACTATGTTTTTCCTTTAAAAGGTTTTCTCTCATCGAACTCCTTGGGATACACAATTGATTTCCTTTGAATAACAGTCCTTCCTGAATCATATATTTGATCCATTGGATCCTATCCCTTAAAACAAGATTCTCACATGCTTCATAAGCATCCTTGAAATATGAATCATCCCTGAACATTTCCTTAAGGCTATCAAAAGCTAAGGTCTTCACACGAAAATCCTATAGAATTAGACATTTCATTCTCAACGCATCAAGAACCTTGTTAGCATTCCCATAAATGTGATTTATAAGAAAAGTAAATTTTTGAATAAATTCAACCCATTTTGCATGTTTCTGGTTCAATTTCTTCTGTTTGGTTATAAATTGTAAAGCATGATTGTCGCTATACAAAACAAACTCTTTCGGAACTAGATAGTGCCTCCATTTATTTAGTGCCTGTATGACTGCATAAAACTCTTTATCATACGTGGAATAGTTCCTTTTGGCATCATTCAGTTTCTCACTAAAGTATGCAACTAGTCTATTGTCTTGACTTAATGCTGCTCCAATCGCAAACCCACTTGTCTCACATCTCACTTGAAATGTCTTACCAAAATCTGGCAGAACCAAAACTGGTTGTTCAGTTATCTTCTCTTTCAACAACTTGAAACTTTAATCCGCTTCCTCTTTCCAATGAAAATATTTATGTCTTTTCTTGACCGTGTCGATCATTGGTGCATAAATTCCACTACAATTTTTGATGAACTTCCTGTAAAAACTAGCTAATCCATGGAAGCTTCTAACTTCAAAGATATTTCTTGGTGATGACCATTCTTTGATTGCTTTTATCTTCTCAGGATCCATCTTCAACTCATTTGAAGAGATCAAAAAACCCAAATAAATGAGTTATGTTTGCATGAAAGACGACTTCTTCAKATTTATCAACAWCTTCTCTTGCTACAACCTCCTCATCATTAGAGATAAATGTCTCAAATTCTCTTCCTCAGTCTTACTGAGGATCAGTATATCATCAAGRTATACATTTACAAACTTCCCAATGAAATCTTTTAAGACTTCGTTCATTAATCTCATAAAATTACTTGACGCATTCGTCAACCCAAACAACATGACAATCCATTCAKACAACCCTTCATTCATCTTGAATGTTGTTTTCCATTCATCACCTTTCCTCATCCTAATCTGATGATATCCGCTTTTCAAATCAATTTTTGAAAAAACTTTTCCCCACTCAAGAAATTCATCAAGTCATCCATCCTAGATAAAGGAAATCTATACCYAATGGTGATTTTTTTTATAACCTTCGAGTCTGTACACATTCTCCATCCACCATCCTTCTTTGGGATTAACACTGTTGGTACATCGCATGGACTTTATCTTTCTCTAATCAACCCTTTGTCCATCAAATATTGTACTTTCTTCTTGACCTCTTCATTCTCCTATGGCATTAATATGTACACTACATTGTTTGGTAAATCGTCCACCACTATATTGGTGAAATTCTCCAGTAATTCCTGAATTTCCTCAGGTAGATCATCTATTGAGGTATTGGTCAATACGACTCTAGGTTTTCCCACCACAACAAACTGCATGTCTTGATCTTTCTTGAATTCATCCAGAAGTTCCTTCCCACTTATGAGAAGTATAGTATTTCTTGTTTCTTCTTTCACCTTCTTATCTTCAATTTGCAACATCATATGCATCCTACCATTCTTCTCCAAGGTGTATGTGTTCTTTCTTCCATCATGAAAAACATTTCTATTATATTTCCACAGTCTCCCCAACAAAATATGACAGACAACCATGGGAATAACATCACATAAGATCTCATCTCGGTATCCCCCTATCTTAAATTCAACTAAACATTGTTTAGTGACAATTACATGATTTCCTTTTTTCAACCACGAAACCTTATATGGGCTCATATGTGCAACTGTCTCCAATTCCAGCTTCTCCACCATCTTTGTGGATACTAGATTATTTGGAATCATATTGTACTTGAACATTTATGTGGGGTAAAAGGAGGTTCCCCCATAGAAGAGGCTTATTATTTAAAATTGTCTCTTTTTCAATGTGTTGAGTACTTATTCTGAGGTTTTTCTATGCTATATT
>JASDQU010412600.1:0-10288 GCA_032191745.1 Picea mariana
AAAGAAGAAAAGGAAAGTTTTACAAAATTTTTAGTTGACAAGCCTCGTAATGAGAACTTAGTGAGGTCATGCAAAAAAGGGACTTAGTGCATATAGTTGGAAATAATATGTTGAAAATTAATGAGAGGCATTCTGCCAACAACATGGTGTAGTGTGTCAGCGTATGGTTCCTTACACTCTGCAACAAAATGGTGTCGATGAGCATATTAGAAGGACCTTGATGGAGATGGCATGATGCGTGGTGGAAATATGGACACAATCTTTTGGATACAGTTAATTACATGTCGTTATTATATTCCCAAATATTATCTCACTTGAGTTGTGAAGGGGATGTCACCCAAAGAGGCTTGGATTGGGCGAAATCCCATAGTGGCTCACTTCTAGACCTTTAACACTTGGGCATGCATTCCGGATGAGAAGTGTAAGAAGTTGGAGGTTAAGCGACATCATCGCATCTTTGTACGCTATAGTGGAGATGCTAAATCTTACCATCTATATGATCCAAAGACACGAGAAATCATCATTATAGAGATGTTTAGTTCTCACTTGATTCAGGTTCACTTTCTATGACTCTTCATAATTCTTTAGCATATTCATAACCAAATGAACTTGATACTTCTAATGAAGTAATAGTTAATTCTACAATTGATGCTAGTCGGGTCGTCTTCTATAGGCGATAAGAATATATGAAGATGAGAAGACCAATGCCAAGAAACATTTTCTCCTCACAAAATATGTAACTATGATCCTAGATTTAAGTATGTTAATTTCTATATCATGGCAATGATCATGGACACTCTTAATCTAGTGACATATAAACAAACTTGAGGTTAGATTTAAGTATGTTAATTTCTATATCATGGCAATGATCATGGACACTCTCAATTTAGTGACATATAAAAAAGCTTGAGGTTAGCAAGTGTGGGAGGATGCAATAGTAGAGGAGTATAACTCTTTGATGAAGAATGACACATGTGAACAGGTTCCACTTTCTGCAGTGTACAATGTTGTTGGATGCAAGTGGATCTACAAAAGCATGCTTACATTGGATGGCTAGTTTGAGTGACACAAGGGAAGATTGGTGGCCAAATGTTACTGATAAAAGGTGGGCATCAACTACACTAAGACCTTCAACTTTTACTTTCTCTAGATGCAATATTTCATTAGGAGGTGCATCAAACGGATGTCAAGAGTGCCATTTTAATGGAGACTTACACAAGGATATTTACATGCAGAGCCTAGATTTTTGTGTAGATGGGAAGTTCTTCAACTCGTGTTTGCAAGTTGAGGATGTCTCTTTATGGAATAAAGCAAGCCACCCCGGGGTTGGTATGAAAGGATGGATCAACATCTTTTGCATAGGGGCTCATCTATTGCCAGTTTAATCCAAACCTATATATGAGACATGTTGATGTCAAATGGATACATTGTCCTTCTAGTCTTATATGTCGATGATATTCTTCTTACTAGAGGCTCCAATAACTTGATTTCCTTTGACATGGTATTCTTAGGCTTGTTATACTATTCCTGGGTATCTATATTTGGTAGTTAGAGAATGACATATTTTTATACCAACCTAAGTATGTCTTTAACCTCATTCGAAGGTTCGACATGGAGGATTGGAAGATTGCATCAACCCCCTTTGTATCTATTGTCAAGTTGACTGCACAATGTGCTTCTCCACATGTAGATTCCAATTTGTATAGAAAGATGGTGGACAATGTCCTGTACTTAACACATAGAAAAACTTGCATTAATTTTGATGTAAAACTTGTGTCGAGGTAGATACACGATACTCATAAAAAAAATTGGTAGGTAGCAAGATACATTTTGAAGTATGTCAAGGGCACAAATTATCTTGGTGTTTGAAATAATAATTCAATTGGGAGATTTCTTTGACTTCCTTTACCAACTCAAATTGGAATGGTGATATTGATGACAAAAGGTCCACTTCTAGTTATGTTTTCATTCTTGGTTCTAGTCTAATGTCATGGTCAAGCAAGCACCATCCATATGGCCTGTCTGACATTTAACCGTGGTTGATCAAACAGGTATTTTAGATTGCAATGTTCTGTCATCAAGACAAACCTTCTTCCAAGAAAATAATGCCTCCACATCTTTAGTGCATGCACAATCGCTGCAATCTCCAAGTCATGGATGACATACCACTGCTCATGCTCATTTATTTTCCTTGAATCATAACAGATCACTTGTCCTTCTTTCATAAGAACTCCATCGAGCCCTTCCTTGTAAGCATTAGTGCATGTTACGAGGAAAAATCACTCTGTGGCATTGGGTAAACCACAACAGATGGAATGACTGCATAAATCAACTCCAATCTCAAGTATGCTATATAAATGTAAATGCTAACAAGACAAGTTACAGATCCTACCTCGTCTAGATGTTCAATGAAGACCATCGTTGAGCACTTGACTCAAAGTTTTATACCTGCAACTTGTCCTCAGCAACCAAGATATGCAAGCATATGGTAATAATATATAAAGTTAGCACATACAATAGTATAATCCATTAACATTCATAACAAATACGTTCATGGAATAATAATTCAAATATTTGCAAGACATCAATTGGATGAGAAATGAGTATTTCTATTAAAATATGATCAACAAAAGTATACAACTGACAAACTTACATGTCGAGACGTCTCAAAATCAAGAAACTAAGTCCCTTCTAGCTGGGCCTCCACCACTTCAATCCTCCACCAAAGGCAAGCTCAAATAAGAGAGACAATGAGGTTCTCCATCAAAGAGGGAAGAGCTTGGGGGTTGAACAATGTGTTCAGACTTTAAAGGAAAAAGGGATGCAAACTCAATGTGAAGTGAAAATTTCTCTAGAGTAACTTTGCTCTCAAAAGTTGAATTCTCTCTCCTCTCCACAGTTTGGATATGACCCATTTTATAGCCTTCAAATGCAACTGAAGGGCCGATTTGGAACGTTTCTAGTATATAGAAGGTCAAGGATCATAGATCTCATGGTGTGACATGGAAACCAGACACAATTTTTAATTTTGAGCACCAAACTCAATGTATGTGGGTTGTAGTGGTGCAACCTGTGTATACGCATGTTGTATAATTGATAGGGCGCGTATATGTGGAAAAATATGATTTTTTGCTCTGGGAAGTGCAAAAGAGGACTTTAAGTCTACATAGGGAAATGGAAAAGGCCTTCTGAGCAAGTTGCATGGGGTGAGACAAATCTTGCTATAACAGATGCCCCCTAATATGTCAGGTCAGAGGAGTATCTGCGATGGCCGAAATACATTATAATTCCCAGAAGTAGAGTAATGGAGACCCATATGGACAAACTAGTTGCACATGAGAATATTACAATCCATAATGACTTTGTACAGATGGCTTCCAATTTGAATTACACTGCAGATCCATGTTGAAATATACCAAACAACTATTCATGGCCATGAATAAGCAATACAAAGTAGATACATGCCAAAGGATGTCATAGTCACGAACAAGGCCGAACGAAAACCAGTCTCAAAATCAATCTGAAGATATCTACATACAATGGAGTACAATCTGATCTCCCGTGATCACTGAAGTCATATAGGTACTGGTCCAATGAATGATAACAATGACTGAGGAAAGATGCTATTATAAACAAATATCTTCAAGTCTTCTACATGATCCATCAAAGGTGTAATTCTACATCATGTGGATAGAGGAGTTGAGGTCAAACACAATGAGACTTCGTTAGATTACTGGTCATTAAGGTATACCGTTAACAAACACGAGACAACCTACCGATAATGAAAGTAGGTATGAAGGCACCGAGTACATTCTTATAAGTGTGAATAAAGGTTTTGAGGTCGAACACTTGAAGAATCCATCAATCATGAGACATTGATGTATTCCCAACTATCAATGGCAAGAGAACCTGCCATTGATGACTACAAGCCTCTAGGTACTCATAGTACTCTAGGCCTCGTTTCCAGAATAGATGAGTTGAATTCGATGAAGGAAACCCACTGAAAGGAGAGAATTAGGGCATCTCTCATCAATCAGCATGAGGTATAAAGCAATATCTTGATGATTTGGAGGAACTCGGATGAAGAAGATGTTCACGAACCAATGACCCTGTGTGTATTTCGCATGCACCAGATGCAAGCAATACATGAAAAAGATCCTTTGAATATCATCGAATAAGAAAAACTGTCGACAAAGGCGAGGAAACCACCAATAAGGCTAATGGCATCCAAGACATTGCATGAATCCCAATGTGTGAATAGATTTCTTGTCGTCGAACATAAGGGAAGCCCCCCTGTCAACGACCAATGAGGAGATGTTGGTTGTTGGGTTCAAGGTTACCTACCCACAATGTAGGTGGGACTAGGATGCATGGTAGGACTACAACTTCATGTAACTTTGAGACACAGTGAGGGTATGGTCGATATGCAAAGTCAAGAGTTCTGAGAAATGGTCGACACAGGCTTATAGGCATCCTTTGAACAAGAGCATGAGACATAGGGACGACTCCGACATCGTAGACTTGATAATGAAACTTTGTGATGCAAGAGACACCAATCAAACTCTCCATAAGGATTGGAAGAGTAATCAGTTGGAGGAGTAAACTCTAAGTAACGAGCTCGGCTTCCTAAGGTCATGCTAAACCCAAACTTTAGATGGCAAGTGGACTTAAAAGTTTTTTCTTTGTTCAAAGGCGACACAAATGCTGCCAATATGAGATNTTTCCGCCCATCTTTTTTTATTTTTTCATAGGCAAATGAATGCTATGATACAGAGGAGGAAACGAGTGTCTCGAGTAAGCAACTAGTTCCAGCAGTGGAACATACCTATTCTCAATGCAAGGAGGTGCATGCAAGACATGGACACTTGGGGTAATGTTTCCTCTGAGGGTACAGGGTGTCAAGCTGCAAAGGATATAAACAATGCTCTACTTGGCTAGTGATGCAAATTTCTGAGGTAATAGGCTTGTAACAAGAAAGAGGGAACCGACAATAGGTTCAATACTACAAGCAAAAGAATGAGATGCAATTACAACTTAACTCCAAAGAATGTCCTTTTACATAAAGTTAGTCCCCTAGGCCCGAAAAAGTATAAAACAATACTAAGGAGATTTCTTTTAGCCACTAATGACTGGAGTATTGCTTTTTCGAAATTAGTCTACTTGGTCCAAAAAAGGGTTAAAATTAAACCAAATAGACGTCCTTTCAATGCCAATTAACAAGTGTGAAAGAGAGAGAGAGAGAGTATGGGGAAGTGGATGAAACTATGGAAAGAGATACAGGGGCCCAACGTTCCCTAAGAAGATGTGGGCTTTACAAGTTTTGGGCTCTCAAAGGAATGAGGGCTCAAGTGAGATTGCTTCAAATTTCAAATGCTAGTACAGTTTTGGGATTCAGATATAGAGGTCTTCAATCTCGATGGCCAACCATTGAGAATTGAAGTAGAGGACATATATTTCATCAGAGGATTGTCTCATCGGGGCATGGTGGTGAATCTCGAAGCTTGGGTAGTTGGGGGTGGTATGAACATAGAAGACTACATTGCCACCCACTATGTTGTAGGCACAGAGAAGGTAGGGATTCAACTCCCCATCAGGGAAATTGAGAACCTGAGCTTGAAGATCACCGCCCTTGTACTTACACGAATCACAGAGTTGGCATCATTGCACCAGCCATCAAGGTCGCTCATCTTTTACACAATGGAGTGCTTGCGACCCACAATTTACCACTGGTGTACCTCAGTACTGGCTAACATGAAGAGCCAACTCACAGATTGCAACTAGGGGAGGAAAAGGAATTTCGGGTTCACATCTATGTTGTGTAGTTTTCTCTTTGAGCGGGTTCCAGGATTGAGCCCTAGACTAGAGATCATTCCATGTGGACCGCGTGATCTAACCATGTCACGGTGGATCGAGGTGATGAGGCAGTTATGAGGTGGTAGGGTGCCAAACCCCTACAATGATGAGTTCTTCTTCTGGTGGCATCGACAAGTGATAGCCATAAATGACTACCCTTATGTTGGGATCAATTACAGAGGAGATCCATATATGCCATTACCACCAGAATCTACCTACGGTGATATAGGTATGAAAAGTTTTTATATTTCATTGTTTGTGTTTTTCAAAAATACTAAAAAACAAAAATATTTTTGGATGGTATTAAGTATTGACAGTTTCTTTGTTACATAGATATGGGTCCATGACGACCAGATGGACTCCTGCGACATCGACAAAGGCACCGAGGAGATGAGATAGCGGGAGGAGATGCATAGAAAGTGCTACAAAATATGCATGGGAATCTGTCTTGTTTGACGCACAAGATTCCTATGGTTCAGGTGGAGGATCTGTCGGAGGCTATGCAACGACAAGTGGTGGGTGTGCCTCGTGCATGGGTGAGACTCTTCCGGCGTCTCGCAAACACCATAGTATGCTATCATGATATGCATCCAACACCACCAACGTAGATGCCATGGTCATTATATCTATTGGCAATATATCTATTTTGAAGGTCTGAGCCCCATTTTGTACTATGACACCATATTTTTTGGAGAGAGGAAATATAAAAAACATTGGTCTTCAGATTTACTTATATATTACAATGTGTACATTGATGAATGTGTTTTCTTTACTTTAGTTATGTGACAAATGCCAATCTATAACATAATTAGCATATGCATCGGATACATAATTAGAACTTTTAGGTATGTGATTATAAGTAATAAAATTAAAGTGTCGTTCCAAAAGTCGTACTCATAGAAATTGTCGGACTAGAGTAAGGTCTCACACACGGTAATTGTCATTAAAATGGCATACTACTAACTAGGATTCCAAACAAACTTCTAAAGAATGAACACCATGTGAAATGGCATCGCGTAAAATCTCTATAACAATGCTATACTTAGCCACATTGTTCGTTGATGGCCCTAAACAAATGCCACCTGAAGACACCAGTTGACCTTGTTATCGCATAGTTTGTACTTTGAAGGATAAAGGAAAGGTAAAGAAGACAATCTGATGCAACGAAAGACTACCCTATCACTGTCACCTCAATAGGGTATCTCTTTCTATTTAGGGTGGCAAGCCCAGGGGAGATGTCCCTAATGACCTTGGGTTTTGAGAAGGCAAAGGTTTAAATCTAAGTAAAAGTTTCCCTTTCACAACCACCGATCAGAAAGTCTGGCTAAATTATCAATAAAGATAATGATAACCAGAAATGTACCTGCCTGGAACAAAGAAACAAGAAACTATATATTTGCAAGATCACTTGCTGGTTAGTACTTCATATAATCAAGGAATTTATGATATAAATCAATTGAATGATAATATTGATGAAGGAAATCAATGATGTACAATAACAATAATCACAATATGTCACTTCACAACAAATGCTTAAGAAGAAGCTTCACAATGAGCAAGGACAATTTATCATCAATTTCAAAATACCAACATTCATCAGAAGCAAAGAACACTACGCACTTAGCCAATCTCGCAATTGCTTATTATAGGATTAAATGCTGCAAAGTATACCTATAAATCAAATGGATAAATGGCAACAATAGGGTTAGAAGGTATTAATGGTTGTTTGAAGATTTTGGAGGTTATGATAAAAATCACTCAAGTAAAAAGGTCTTAGACTAGTGCAATCATAGGGCAAATGGAGTCAAAGGTAGTGGCAAGAGTTGAAGAAGAAATATGATAATGGAAGGGCTGAAGACAAGAGAATTTGATGGTGAAGTGTTGTTGAGCCAAGGCTTCAACCATCAAACCCTAAGAGAAAACAACTCACTAAGGTGTAGTAACCCTAGGCCTTAGTGTGTTTTCCTTCTTCTTTAGCTCAATGACAAGATAAAAATGGCTAGGATTGAAAAGAAAAAGTAAGGTGTTGCAATGGCAAGGCTCCAACAATGTCTTCAATAGGTAAAAACTCCTTGGCACAATCTTAGCAGGGAATCCAAATAAGGACACCAACATGTGCTTATTTCCTAGGGTTTCTTCCAACAAATTTCATTAACAAAATGCAAGTAAAATACTATAACAATTCAAGTAATGGAAGGATTACAAAAATTCACTTACATTCACCAAGTATCATCTATGCCAAACCCTAGTTGTAAACCTTCCACCAAGAAAATGCCAAAATAGCCAAAATAATCCCCCTTCAACAAGTGTGCACTATTAAAACCCTAAAAGAGGGCGCAAATTTCAGACCTCACACAAGTAGTGAAATAGGATGAATAAAAGAGAGTTTTAACTCTCTTACTTATACAATAGCAATGACTTTAATTAACTTTTAGGTCACAAAAGGTCGGCATGGCCAAAAATACATAATAATAATGTTTTACATTAAATGTCATGATAAAACCCTAAATCAAGCATAAATGAAGACATCATACCCTTTTAGGGTGACATTATCCCTTTTTAGGGAAACATTGGCCTCCTAGAGAAAAACGTTAGGCCTCCTAAGGCCTCCAAAAGCTGCCACACATGCCACAACTGCCTCCCAAAACCTCCACAAACACTGGATGATGTCATGAGTGTTCGAGGTGACGTAATGGGCCTTCCAAGGCCAACGTCCTGGTGGAAAGGGCACAACCCCCCTAGGTACAGATCTGCTAAGCTGCCTCTGGTGGAACATCTTTCTCTTCTCCGGTGAAAACCCTCTGATCTGTCTCTACCCTCTGCTGGGATCTCAACATCCATCTGGTGGGATTTTAGCCCCATGGAGGTCCGAACTAATCATCTACCCATGTGTACCTATCAATAATGGTACTCGTCCATCGGGTATGGTCCTCCACATCAACAGATACGCCCTCCATGGACTCATAAGTCACAGGGATCATAGCAATGCCAATCACATCTAATCATCAATATTATTAAACATGTGCATAAAATCCCTTTTACCTGGACAAGTGCTCAAAGACATTATACTAATCTGCAAGACAAGTTTGGAAAAAGTGACAGGGCGTCCTATTAGGAAAATGCTCACTGGATATGGGGTGTTTCTGGGAGAAATCAAATCCAAGCCATGTGAGTGGCTCAGGTGGTAAGGGATGTCTGGATAAGTGGTTCAATGATAGAAGTTGAATGCATGGCTTACCTATGGGTGCCTCTATAGAGGGTGAGTTGCACCTATCATGGATGCAAATGTTTCCAATCCCATTCATGCCTTTTGTCTTTTTCTTATTGCTTTTTCTTCAAAAAGATGGCTAGGGGACACTAGCCTGGCGTGGTGACCAGTGGTGGCAATGTTACCCACAAGCATTTTATGAAAATGAGAAGGCTGGCTCGTGATGAGACCCCCTTTCTCTTGTCTATGCCACCAAGAGCCACTACCCTGGCATGGTGACTAGCTGCTGGTAGTGTGATACTGCTACATGCCCATGGACCTAATAGGTTGGCTCGTGATGAGACCCCCTATCCTCTAACCAGATCTTGTTTTATTATTTTTATGGGTCCCTCTATTTCTTACTGAGAAGCCTTTTACTTCTTTCTCGGGGATCCATGGGAGAAGCATCTCGAGGTTTCATTCTTTGGATTCTATCTTTTTCCACCTACTTTTACCCTCTGGGCCTTTAGCCCCTTCTTCCCACAAGGTAAGGTGCAACCCTTAAATATTTGGCCAACCCAATGCTTGGACCAATGTAATGGGATGGATGAACGAGAAAAAGATGGAAAGTGGTAAGTATGGTGGGAGAGGACAATGTCTTCTCATGAATCCCCCAGTGGAAACTCAAAACCTATGGGCACAAGCTTACTAGGGCATCCTCTAATTCCCCCCAGATAGGGTCAAGTGGATAGGCATAAGATCCAAGCACTCGTTAGAAACAAACAGAATCAAATGCAAATATTCAAAGGTTTTGAGGATTAGAGTGACACATACCATGATACCCAGACTCATTACCTCATGGATGTAGATCCACTTCTGCTATAGGACTAGGCTGAGGTGATGGATGTTGCCGCTGCTGACAAAGTGGAGGCAGTGGAGAAAAGAAAAGATGGGCCCTCTAGGGCCATCCTCAAGTTGATCAAGCTCTTGGTACTCCATGTCTAGGACCTATGGGCCTCGTGACATAATCTCCTTAGTTATCCATAAAATGGTGGATAATAGACCCTCGAGTGAGTAAATGACCCAAGTGGCAGAAGCCAAGTTTCTTGTATGATGACTAGCACCTTCTGTCTGTAGTGTCCCTAAGGTCGAGCCCCGTTACAGATCATGATATATGCAATGAATTGTAAATGTGTTCTATAGGCTGGTGAGCCAAGTTTTGTATAAGCCGAAAAGCTTATGTGTTTG
>JASDQU010412619.1:0-10426 GCA_032191745.1 Picea mariana
GCCGACCTTTCATTATAACTGCTGGGGCCGACTTCTTATTCTTTACATTATAATTGTCCGATGACCAATCCGCAAAAGGGGACTTGGTCCTTATACAATTACCGACTTGGTTTATCCTCAATGGGGATTTAACCTAATAATAAAAATAATAATAATGACATGATTAATCCACAATGGGGATTTAATCCAATAACAAAATAATAAGAATGCCCTTCGCAGTTACATTATTTCAACAGGGATCATATGATCTGTTGATTGGTATGGACTGGCTAGCCACCCATAAAGCTAGATTGGACTATTACCATAAGACCTTAGAATATGTAAGTAAAGAAGGAAAAAGGATAACCCTTCAAGGGATTTGAAACCCTGTCTCGGTGAGACAAATATCATCTTTACAAATGAGGAGGTATTGTCGAAAAGGATGTCCCATATATGAAATACAGGTGTTGAAAACAATTGAAGGTGACAAACCAAGCCTCGAAGACCACCCTACCTTGAGAGAATACAGAGATATATTTCTGGAAGAGGTACCGGGTCTACCTCCAAGAAGGGACATTGAGTTCTCGATAGAAGTTTCACTGGGAGTGGTGCCGATGTCTAGGACACATTACCAGATGAGCACACATGAACTAGTTGACCTCAAATTGAAATTGAGAGAAATGATGGATAAGAGCTATATCTAGCCCAGCGTGTCTCCATGGGGAGCACCAGTCCTGTTTATGAAAAATAAGGACGATACCCTTAGACTGTGTGTAGATTATAGACAACTTAATAAGGTAACCATAAAGAACAAGTACCCCTTGCCCAGGATTGATGACATGTTCGACCAATTGGGGGGTTCATCTATTTTCTCAAAGATTGAATTGAGGTCGGGATACCATTAAGTCCGAATCAAGGGTGAAGACATCCATAAAACTACCTTCCAGACGAGGTATGGTGACTATGAGTTTGTGGTAGTTCCATTTGGGTTAACCAATTCCCCTGCCACTTTCATGTGCTTGATGAACAATGTACTCAACAAATTCCTAGACAAATTCGTGCTAGTTTTTATCGACGATATATTAATTTAATCCAAGAATGGAGAAGAGCATGAAAAGA
Organism: Picea mariana; assembly: GCA_032191745.1. NCBI lineage: Eukaryota > Viridiplantae > Streptophyta > Pinopsida > Pinales > Pinaceae > Picea > Picea mariana. The sequence goes on from JASDQU010412619.1 coordinate 1,099, forward strand.
ATCTTAGGCTTGTGCTACAAGTGCTAAGAGAACATCAACTCTATGCCAAATTCAGAAAATGTGAATTCTTTTAGAAGAAAATACATTACTTGGGCCATGTTCTATCCGAAGAAGGAGTAGCAGTAGACCCTGACAAAATCAGGTCTATCATGGAATGGCCTACCCCAAAGGATGTTTTAGATATCAGATCCTTTATGGGATTAGAAATATAGTATAGGAGATTTATAAAAGGATTCTCTAAGATTGGTTGTCCAATCAATGCCCTCCAGAAGAAGGGGACAAAATTCATGTGGACACAAAAATGTGAAGAAAGATTTCAAACCCTAAAACATATACTGACCCATGCACCCATGTTGAAGATCTTCGATCCCAAAGATGACTTCCTTGTGTGCACAAATGCCTGTAAGGAAGGGCTCAGAGGATTCCTTATGCAAGGAGGAAGTGTGGTCTACTATGAATCCTGAAAATTGAATGAGCATGAAGTCAGCTATGTGACCCATGATCTAGAGCTGGCTACCATAGTGCATGCCTTGAAAATGTGGAGGCATTATCTTATGGGAAGAAAATTTGTACTTATGACAAACCACTGTGGATTGTGATATCTATTTGACCAGCCAAAGCTCAATGCCAGACAAGCTAGGTGGATGGCCCTCCTCAGCGAGTTTGATTTTGAAATCAAACATATTAAGGGAAAGGAAAATAGGGTGGTTGATGCCCTTAGCAGAAGCATGAAAACAATTCACCTGGTTGCGATGAGTACCTGCGAGACGGATGTCAAAGAAAGAGTCAGAAATGCACAAGAGACAAACACATTTTTCCAGACGGTGACCTCATACCTACAACAAGAACCCACAGGGATAAAGTATAGAGGCTACTAGATGATGGAAGGAGGTCTGTTCACTTACCGAAGAAGATCATATATCCCAGATTGTGACAACTTGAAGAGGTTCATGCTAGATGAACTACATAAAAGACCCTATACTGGTCATCCAGGATACCAGAAGATGATCACGACCACCAGGAAACAATTCTATTGCTCTGGATTGAAGAAAGACATAACTAAGTACCTAGCCAAATTCATAGAATGCCAACAGGTAAAAGAAGAACACCGACACCCAGCAGGATTATTACAACCTCTACCAATCCCAGAATGAAAATGGGAAACCATATCCATGGATTTCATCATTGGATTACCAACCTTGACCAAACAGAATGATTCCATCATGGTAGTGGTGGATAAACTGAGCAAGTCCGCTCACTTTATCCCTGTCAAGTCAACTTGTAAGGAAATATATATTGCCAACATATTCCTGAAAGAGATATTTAAAATGCATGGTATGCCAAAAGATATCGTGTCTGACAGAGACAGGAAATTCACTTCCAACTTTTGGAAATCACTAATGGAGGGTTTAGAGACCAAGTTGCTATTTATCACCACCTATCACCCTCAAAACGATGGACAGATGGAAACATTGAACCAAATACTAGAAGACATGCTAAGAATGCATGTAATGCATCAACCCAAGAAGTGGGAAGACTACCTGCCACTCGTGGAATTCTCCTACAACAACGGCTACCAAGAATCCTTAAAGATGAGTCCCTTCAAATTCCTCTATGGTAGGTTGTGCAACACTCCTGTCAGCCATCCCCTAAATAGAATTTCTTTTGGACCCGACATGTTGAAAGAAATGGAACAAAAAGTGACTCAGATAAAACAAAACTTGAAGGTCGCTCAGGACCGATAGAAAAGCTACGCCGACCAAAAGAGAACCCAAAGAGAGTTCAAGACGGGAGACCATGTATATCTCAGAGTTAGACCCAGAAATCATTCTCTAAAAATGGGAGCCTATGCCAAGTTGGCACCTCGATATTGTTGACCCTTTGAGGTTCTAGATAGAGTGGGACCTGTAGCCTATAGGCTAACACTTCCTCCCACAGTAAAAGCACATAATGTTTTCCATATTTCATCATTGAAGAAATATGTACATGATTCTAATCATATAATTGACTGGTCTATGATCCAGGTGGAACTAGAGGGAGAATTTCTACCATAACCTCAATATATACTAGATAGAAAGGAAACCCTTCTCCGGAACTGAACCATTTCACAGGTCAAGGTGCAGTGGAGACATTTTGGCCCAGATCAGGCTACATGAGAAATGGAGGATGCCATGAAATAGGCATATCCGATTTTGTTTACCTCTGTACATACATGTCATATTGATATATAGAATATCGAGGACGATGTTCCTTTAAGGGGGAGGGAATTGTAACACCCTGTTTCCCCCAGTCTATAAAAATAACTAGAGTGGCCAAGAACTATGGAAAACTCAAAGATGTGAATGTGTTATTTGAATGGACCTTAGTATAAGGTCGATGAATGTAAATAATGTTATGAATATATGTTACAGGACTGCTAAGAGGTGGATTTGATGAAAAAGATACCACGATGGCTGAAGAAAGGTGGTGGAAGGCCCCTGGAATGGTGGCTTTAACTTCCATCGAACCAAACCGTATTTGGTCTTCACTGGCCTAGAGAACCAAGAGAGGCTCGCTGACCCCGAAATGAATTACTCGCTTGGTTGGTAGGTGAAGAGGCTCCTCAGGAGTTAATGAGAGATGGGGATGAACTACCCATCCATGGAAGCCTCAAACCTGACCATCGCGGGGAATTTCGTGCCACATGCAACCTCGTCAGAAAAGAAAAGGCAGGAAAGAGATGTGGGAGGGGGTCAGACGGGGATAGTGATCGCAAGAGGGGAGAAATGGGAAGAACTCTGGAAAAATTGTACAGAGTGATGGATGAGAAGAGAAGAAGGATATCAACCTTCATTCTTGACTTTTGATGAATAGAGACTCAATCTCACAACATCGTGGTCTAGCTCGGGGGTGGCTAGTGGTAAATCCATTCAGAATCCCTGAGCCTACAGTTGGGTGGAAACGATCACCCCTCTCAGCAGTTGCATCACACCTAGTTTTTTTCTGATAAGTGTTATATCTTGTATCTTAAATTTAAATATTCTGACCTGTATGCTCATGGTTTGTGAAATTATGAATGATTTCAGTATGAAACTATCTGTATGGTGTTTTGATCAGAAATGGTGGCTACATGCTTATATTGGAAAGACCACATATGACTTACGTATATATTTATATTTATATATAGGCATATGTTGAACAAATTCAGTATTCAAGTCTACTCTCGAGAAATTTACTCACTTATTTGTCTCAAGTAACGACCCGAATAGATCTTCCCACAAGGACACCCTTGTTAAAGTTTACCCAAGAATCGGTCAGAGGATCTTATGGAGTAAGTCCGAAAAACCCTGCACGAGAGAGAATGTTCCTCTTAGACTTAGGACATTTCAGTGTTTCAACACCCGAGGTACCTAAGAGTGAGTTCCCTTGTACTCGCAAGTCCCAAAACCTGGATTTGCGAAATCCCGAAATGAAAGAGTGTGGATGGGTTAGAACATTTCGATGTTTTGACACCCGAGGTACCTAAGTATGAGTTTCCTTGTACTCGCAAGTCCCAAAATTTTGACTTGCGAAATCCCGAAATGATAGCATTCAGATGAGTTACGATACTTCGTCATTTCAGTACCCACAATACCCAAGGGAGAGATCCTTGTACTCGCCAGTCCCAAAACCTTGACCTGCGAAATTTCGATGGGTGAAATCCTGAAATAGGTGAGTAGGTTCAAGAGTTGGTATTTTGGAGTTTCAGCTCCCAGAATATCTAGGTGCGAGGCCTCCTATCTGTGCACATCGCGAGACTCTGATTCATGAAACCCCGAATTGGACTAGCATGGGTAAGTATTGATGTTCGACATTTCGAGAATTGGGATAATCAAGGGTAAGTTCCCTTGTACCCGCTAGTTACGAAATCCAGAACTACAAAACCCCGAATTTGGTCGAGTGTATGATGAGAGGGTGTATCGGCATTTCGGTATTCGGGTAGTCGAGGAGTGTGAATCTTCGACCTCTTGTATCATGAGTTTCTGATATACGAAACCCCGAATCGTGAAATCCTGAATTTGGCATAGTGTGAATTGCTTCAGCGTTTGGGCGTTTCAGTACCCGGAACAACCCAAGGGTATGTTTCCCTTGTACTCGCAAGTCCCAAAATTCCAACTTGCAAAACCCTGAAAAGATAGAGTGTGGAGAAGTTATCATACTTCGGTATTTCAGCACCCGAGGTACCTTAGTGTTGGCCCCACGTATTTGCCAGTCTTGAAACCTTGATTAGCGAAATCCTAATGGAGAAAACCCTAAAATAGGGGAGTATGTTTAGAGATTCTAATGACTTGGAGTTTTCGTCTTCCGGGAAACCTAGGAGCGCGACCCCTTGTTCTCGCATAATGAGAAATATTGAAAGGATAAATGTCGAAATGGCTTAGCAGGGATAATATTGGTTGTTTCGGTATTTCGGTACCCGAGATACCTATTGGCAAGTTCTCTTGCACCTCCAGTCCCGAAAACCTGAAGTGTGAAACCACGAAATAATAATAGTGTGGACAAGATATGGTGTTTCAGTGTTTCGACACCTGGGGTACCTAACAATAAGTTCTCCTGTCCTCGCATATCCCAAAAACCCGGTTTGTGAACTCTCAAAATAGATGCAGCAATATATATATATGTTCGTAGGTTTTGGAGTTTCGTCTACCAGGAAACATAAGTGTGAAACCTCCTATCGTCACATATCCCGAAATCCCGGTATACGAAATCCTGAAGGGTAGAGTACCATGGCTTAATTCGAGTTGTTGTTAATCTCGATAAGCGGTGAATCTCGTTTTGGGTTTTGACCCTTCGAAAGACAAGAGAGTATTGGGGAAGGCTTGCATCACGACTCTCCAGATCATGATAACAGAGGTTCCCTCATGGTAAGGGCTGTGGGCATAACCACGGTCATGTGAGGGACTTTAAAAGGGAAGAAAGGAAAAATTTGATATCCCCATGCTGGGTATGTTACAGGAAACCATAAGAACCTTATCTCAGCAGAGGTCATCAAACAGTTGGGATTGTCGACAACACCACACCCGGAACCATACAACATCGGGTGGCTTCACCAAGGATGAGATATCTATGTTAGCCAATAGTGTCGATTAGCATACAGCATCTAACCCTTCAAGGATGAGGTATTATGTTATTTTTCCCCTTTTAGATGTTTGTTATGTCCTCTTAGGCCAACCATACATGTGGAGACGCTATGTTGATTATAAGTCTCAACCCCATAGTGTCATTGTTACTTTGGTGGGTCATCTATAAAGAATACTAGAGGTAGTTCCAACTATTGTTCCACCTAAACAGTTCCGTAAGGTAGTATCTCATACTGCAAAATTCAGCGTCATCAAAATCTGCTCAAAAGGGGAATAGAAGGACACTACAACCACTACAGACTCGCCCCAAGCACCCTCTATCCAACAGAAGTACGTCGACAAAGTTGTAGAAAAGTGAAAAGATTCCTTCTGCACACAGGCATCTCATGTATCCAGACTAGTTAAAAAGGTATAACCCTTCCAATCACATGTTCGTGACAACCTTCAACAAGCTAAGCAGCACAACTTCTCCAACAAGGCAAGAAACTCATCAAGATGCAGATTCCGAAAACACTCTTCCCTCTCCCCTCGGACACTTAACGCAATGGATACCATCTATTTCTAATGAGGTAGGATCAATCCAGGTGGATATCGGTGGCCACCCACCTTTTCTAACTGGCTCAAAACAATTTTTTGACAATTTTGGCAACTTACTATTTTTAGTAGTTTTAACTTCCGGGCTATTTTGAGGGCCTAAATGAAGGGTTTTAGAGATAGAGATTCTTAGTGATATTGAAATACATTATTGTTCCCCAAACATTAATCTCCTCAACGATACCTTTCCAACAGGCTATCATATGCCTAAAATAGAGATCGTATGCAAATGTTACGACCCCGGGAAGTTGATGTACTAACTTACTCAAACGGGGCCCACATGACTTTTGGTGCTTTATCTCCTAGGGTTAGGTTTTTGGATGTCTAGTTTTTTTTTCATTCCTTTTTATTGTAAAAATTCCTTCATATCCTCATTGTAATCATCTTCTTTCAAATGTGAGTAGCCGTCACATGTCTTCTCAGAGATAAACTCCCACCATTCTAGCAAGTCTTTCACTCTGTATTTTTATAGTCTCTATACATTTATTTCATTAATAGAAATCATGTATTAATGTATCTTTGTGTTTATGGTTGTATCTATGATACATTCTATTATATTATTGAATATCTATGATATCTCTGTGCATTTATTTATTAAATCTTTGTTCTCATTTCATGCCGAAAATAAGTTGAATCAGTGGTATCAGAGGAGGCTGCTCTTGATCATTTTTTTCAGTGCATGTCCCCGACGAGGTATAAGTATAGAAATTTAGGTCTCGATATTGTATCTCTTGAATAAAATCTCTCTGACACGCCCAAGAAATCATCCATGGTGGAAGAAAAGAAAAAATACGGAGCAGACGATCCTATAAATTTGTTGCTTGAGAAAGCTCTCACGCGACAGAAGGAAGAAATGATGGAGAATTTTTTCGACATCCTTCAATGCCTACTGATAGCAACAAACACATATTCATCAAAAAACCACTTTGGAAGAACCTCTCCTTTCAATCTACAGGTTGATTTTGATATTCCCATATTTGAAGGTCAGATAGATGCAGATGCCCTAGACAAATGGTTAAATATGCTAGACTGTTATTTCTCTGTTCACCATTTTTTCGACAGGGAAAAGATCACCTTCACACTCCTTAAATATCTCCCCAATGTCAAACATTGGTGGGAAACTTACTGGGAGAAAAGTTCCATAGAGGAGTCTGGAATATATGGGGTCGAGCCCACTTGGGATTTTTTTGTGGATGCGGTAAAGGAACAGTATTACCCTATTGGAAACTATGAGGACTAGTACATGATATGGACCACACTATGGAAAGAGAAGGGCCAAGGAATTCCAGAGTTCACCAATACCTTTCATACCTTGCGCACCAAGCTGGGTATGAAAGACTCTGAACGACATTTGGTTCTGAAATACCATGGGGCTCTACATAGATACATCCAAACTGAAATGGATTTTCTGGACATCTCAGCACTCGGTGCTTCTTATCGATATGTTGTTAAAATCGAGCATAAATTTAAGTACCAGAAGAAACGAGAGTTTAGGATTGCAAATCTGCAACAACCAAAGTATGAAAAAGACAGCCCTAACAAACAGTGTCCTGAAAACCAGTCCAAGCCACAGGGAAAGAGGGGTCATAGGAAGACAAAGAAGGACACTAGAAAATGGTGAGATTTACACAAAATCCCCTGGAACAACACTGATGAATGCTTCTCAAAATATTCATTGGTGGCCGAAATCAAAGATAAGGAGCCGAACCGTGATTCAGAATCTGTTTCTGAAAATACTGGTAAAAGACAGATCATTGATGCAGACCCCACTTCTATTGTCATGACCAAAACAATTCAAATAGAAGAACCAACAAGTCCTAAAGAGGGGGGGCACCTCTTCCATTCACAGATGTGGGTGAAGGGGACCCAGTTGCATTTTATTGTTGATAATGAAAGCCAAAAGAACCTAATCTCAGCAAAGGTCGTCAAACAATTGGGATTGTCGACAACACCACACCTGAAGCCATAAAACATTGGGTGGCTTCACCAAGGATGAGATCTTTGTGTCATCCAACAGTTTCGATTATCATACAACATATAAACCTTCAAGGATGAGGTATTATGTGATGTTTCCCCACTAGATATTTGTGATTTCTTCTTGGGACAACCATACATGTGGAGACACCATGTTTTTTATGAGTCTCGACCCTGTAGTGTCATTATTACTATGGGGGGTCATCTCTACAGAATACCATAGTTAGTTCCAATTATTGTTCCACCTAAATAGTGTTGCAAGGTATTATCTCATACTGCAAAATTCATCTTCATCACAATCTTCTCAAAAGGGGAACATAAGGACACTGCAACCTCTACAGCCTCGCCCCAAGCACCTTCTATCCAAAATAAGCAGGTCGAAAAGGTTGTAGCATAGAAAATATATTCCTTCTGCACATAGGCATCTCATGTATCTAGATTTTTTAAAAAGGTCCAACCCTTCCAACGACATGTTTGTGACAACCTTCAACAAACTAAGCAACGCAACTTCTCCAACAAGGCAAGCAACACATCAAGATGCAGATTCAACAAATGATTTTCCCTCTCCCCCGGGAAATCAACGCAATGGATACCATTTCTTCCTAAGGAGGGAGGATTGGTCCAAGTGGATATTGGTGGCCACCCACCTTTTCCAATTGGCTCAAAACAATTTTCTGACAATTTTGGCAATTTACTATTTTTAGCAGTTTTAATTTCCGGGACTATTTTGAGGGCCTAAATGAATTTGTTTAGAGATATATATTCTCAATGATATTCATTGGAATGATTTATCCCCCAAAATTAATCTCCTTGATGATACCTTTCAAACGGGCTATCATACGCCTAAAATGGAGATCATATGCAAACGTTACGACCCAGAGAAGTTTATGTACTAACTTACCCAAACGGGGCCCACATGACTTTTGGTGCTTCATATCCTAGGGTTAGGTTTTTGGATGTCTATGGTTTTTGGAATTCTTGTTTATTTTAAAAATTCCTTAGGAGCCTCATTATAATCATCTTCTTGTGAATGTGAGTAGCCATCACATCTCTTCTCAGAGATAAGCTGCCACCATTCTAGCGAGTCTTTCAGTATGTATTTTTACAGTCTTTGTACATTTATTTTATTAATATAAATCGTGTGTTATTGTATCTATGTGTTTATGGTTTCATCTCTGATACATTCTGTTATATTATTGGATATCCGTAATATCTCTATGCATTTATTTATTATATCTCTTCTCTCATTTCGTGCCGAAAATAATCTGGATTAAAATTCCTCATGATTTTCACAAAGGATGCACATATTTGGTCAAATCCACTCCCAGTTGATGCCAACATCCCAGGTAAGAAACATTTTGTTTAATTCCATCCATACAATAATATTATTCTTTAAATGAGCACTTATATTTTATTTACTCATAGTTAGGAACTCTTTATGATATTATCCCACATGCTCCTAAGATATTAACATATCCCAAAAATCCAAACCCAAGACCCTATGCCAACAGTGTGGTGGGTTATGCTTTCCATGCTTTTATGGTCTACTTATCTTATCAAATGGGTCACATCTGTTGGACACACCTACCACACTTAGAGGGGGGGTGAATGAGTGTGGGGCTCTTTTTCCCAAAACTGCCCTCTTGCACAAAAACTCATCA
>JASDQU010412620.1:9579-19913 GCA_032191745.1 Picea mariana
TTGTCTTGTCTCGCAAACAGGTGCCATCCAGTGGAAGATCTCTTTGACTATCTCATCATTGGCAGTAATCTGTGAAAGGACACTCTTATCCTGAGCCATTACCCCTTTGCCCTTTCATTGATCAAATTAACTGGGACGTCTCCCTTGGACTTGCCATCCTAAATAGAAAGAGCCCCCCATCGAGGTGACAGTGGGTGGGGAAGCTCCTATTACGCCGGTTTTAAGCCTTGATTCAAGCTGCCTAAACCCTTCCTACAAACCGTGCGATCACAATTATTTATATATGTTATTATGTTTATAACATTGACATCCCCTTAAAATTACTTTGTCCTCAAAGCAAGGGTAATGAGGGGTATTGTCGATAAAAAGTTTATGTTTCCCACGATGAATCTTCTTCGGCAAGGTTCTTCCATTTGATAAGATATTCTTTGATGGTTCTGGAATGTAACATCTTTTCTTTAGTGGCAAGAATACCTTTTGGTTCTAAAATAATTATTCCTTCGTCATCAAAATCTGGAATTTTTTATTTAACTGAGTGGGCTTGTCACAGCACCTTCTTGAGACAGGATACGTTATGGATGTGACAATTGTCTGGCAGTTGTTGATTTTCCATAACCTAGCACCTAGCACCTAATTCAAATAAACTCTCTTTATTAATTAACTACACAGCTAGGTTATCAACAAAAATCCAGCCAAAGCATAAAAAAACAAAAACGAATCACACATTGCACAAGATATTCGAGTAAACAACCCCTGGAAAAACCTTTGCGCGAAAACCAGATCTATGATGATTTTATTGCTATAAAATCAAGGCTCTCGTCCTGGGATAATGGCCCTTCTGAGGAAATACAAATCAGTGAATAGCCTAGCCCAAGATCTGTCCTTCAATCTTAATGGTTGTTATCTGCCTTGCTGCCACTTTCTACCCTATCCTCGACCCCTAGCCCTGCACACCTAAGTGCTCACTCACATTCTGTGTACCATCACTATGTCTCCTCCTCTCACCTAGGATGTCTTTTATAACCTTATGTTAACCGTAAGTCCAAAACCCTAGATCTCCTCCAAAGTGATCAAACGTTGAGAACTAATCTCACCTTCACTTTAGATCTAATGGTTAGGTCTTAATCAATTCTTCACTTAAGTTACTAATTCCAAAACTTAGGCATTTAACTTAATTAAATAAAAGGACATTCATTTTAATTAATGACTCAGAAAGTGAACTTCGTAAAGTTTTCTGAGAGGTTACAAGGACGATTTCCAGGTGCTAGACACAAGCCAACGTGGAAGTACCTGTCCAACACTACAAATGTCAACAATCCCTCTTAGTGAGGAAGGTATTTCCACTCTCTAGAAGTGACTCTGTCTTCGTTATCCGATCCACTACCATGGACGCTCTCCAATCCACCTGATTGGCTGCTCCCTCTGACACAGAAGTTACGCCTGCCATCTTGCTCGGACCCGGCTTCGAAGAACTTTCACTGGATGCCCGGATCCCTACACGGGACCCGTTGCCTGGAACTCTGCCACAAGCTTCTCAGGGCTGCCCACAACCTCCTGTTGTTGCCTGGAGCCCCTTCTGATGCCGCCCGACTATCTCAGCCTGCTACCCAGGCTACATGCCCGCTGCCAGGGGCTTCTAGGGCTTTGATATGTTATTTGGTTTTGGCCATTCTGTGATTGCTTTGATTATGTTGGGATCCACCTTGACTCCTTCCTTGGATATTGCATGGCCAAGGTATTCTACTTCTTCCTTACCAAAAGTACATTTTGATATTTTTGCATAAAACTGGTTTTCATCTAGGAGAGAAAGTACCTACTCTAAATGCTTAAGATGCTCTTTCCATGTCTTGCTATAGACAAGAATATCATAAAAAAAAACTAATACAAACTTCATTAGGTAGGGTTGAAAAAGTTCATTCGTAGTTGCTTGGAAGGTAGTAGGGGCATTCATTAACCCGAATGGCATCACCTTGAATTCATAGTGACCTTGGTGAGTTCAGAAAGCAGTCTTCACCACATCTTCTAACCTTACTCAGATATGATAGTACCCTCGTCTCAGATCTAATATTGAGAAGTATTTTGCTCCAAGGAGTTCGTTCAACATCTCATCTATGAATGGCATAGGAAACTTGTTTTTTATAGTTATTTTGTTTGGGCCTCGATAGTCTATGCATAGTTTGAAAGATCCATCCTTTTTTTGAACCAACACTATTGGGGTTGTATATGGGCTCCTACTTGTTGTAATAACCCCACACTTTAATAGATCTTGATTTAGTCTTTCTATCTCTATTTTATGGTGGTGAGGATATCGGTATGGTTTGATATTAATCAGCGTTGACTCTAGTTTTACCTCGATTATATGTTCTATCTTTCCTTTTGGCAGTAACTTCATAGGTAAGTCTTGGAGTGCCTTGTCATATTTTTGGATTAAGGCTTCAATCTCTGGGTGTTGAGAATGGACCACTTTGGATGCTAATATCTCCATTTGATGACACTGTGCAATGTAAGTTGCTCCTCCTTTTTGAATTAGCTTCTCCATTTGTCGAGAAGATATAATTTGGGTGGGGGGAGGTTGAAATCCATAGAATTTATATTTTCTTCCTCCCCATTTGAAATTAATAAATTGTCTCTAGTGGTTTGTCGAATAGGTCCCAAATGTTTGTAACCATTCAACTCCCAGGACAATGTCTACTCCTCCCAAAGGTACTGTGTAGGAACCAAATTCCAATTCATAGTCTTATATTTGTAGCTTGACCTTGTGACACTTTCGACTCCATCAATTCTTTTGCCATCTGCCACCATCACTCTTATATCTGCGGTTGGATACACAAATAGATTTAATCTCTTTGCAACAGTTATATCTATGAAATTATGGGTGCTCCTTGTGTCCACAAGTATGGTGACATTCTCTTTTTTCAATGTTCACGGTTGTGCTATTCTTGTTATTGCAACAAGGGATATCTTGGGCATTTCCTCTTTAGGCTCTGTATTTGGAACATCATTTTCTTCTTTACATTCATTTGAATAACTGCTAGATGTGATTGATTCCTTATCCGCTTTGCAAGTATATAATCTTTTATTGTTGCATCTGTTCTCTGGCGACCATTTGTCTTCACAATATCTGCATTTGTTTACCCATTTCTTATCTGGGTCCTCTTCTCTTAAAGGGGGTGATACATACTTGTTAGACTTGTCTGTAGAATATTTTGATCTTTCATTTGAATATATGTTTGATCTTTCTAGGCCTGTGAATGACAACCTATTGAACTTGTTTTTGTGTTCAATTAATTTTGTTGCATGTCTAGCATCCTCCACAGATTTAGGGTTCCATAATTTTATTTCACAACGGATGTAATCCTTCAACCCACAAATATACATTTTTAACAATTTTTCATTTGTGAATATGCTTTGTCTTGTTGCCAACACTTCCCATTCTTGTGTATAGTCATTAATGCTATGTTGCAGGAAACGCCCCCCCCCCCCTCGATTTCCTGCCCGAAACCAGTACGAAACTCGAAAATTGGTACGATATGGCTAGGAAACACCGTCGATTGTACCGTATGGCATTTCCCGATTTGGAAATGTCGTACGGTACAGCCGACGGCGTTTCCTGGCCGTACCTGCCCATACGACTGGCGTTTTGGGCATCTTTGAGGTGAAATAAGAAAAAAAAAGGGGGGGGCCATGGGGCCCCTAAACAGTCAAATATATATATATATATATATATATATATATATATATATATATTGCATTTTCTATGTTTTTCTTGCATCATTATTGCATTTTTTTTGCATCATTATGTTTTTCTTGCAATATAATGTCTTATTTTTAAAAAAACTATATATATACATATGTATTTTTTCTTTTTTTTAATATACGACGTTTCCCCGAACGTTTCCATTTTTGGGGGGCCTGTTTCGTACCGTCCTGGTTTCAGAAACTTGGAAACGTTTCCCCGTTTTGTGCAACTTAGCATTAATGTTCCCTTTTTGTTTAAGATGCACAAATTTGTTATACAGGTCATCCTCTTCTTCATGATAGAACCTTTTTAATAGGGCACTTGTGAAACTTTGCAAATGAAAGGAACAAGCGTCACATTTACTGGACTACCACAGAAACCAATCATAAGCTTCCCCTTCTAAATTGTTGGAGCCTGTCATTATTTTTTCTCGTTCACCTAGTGGGGTATTTGATTCAAAGTTACCCTCCATTTTGCTGACAGCTCCTCGTGGCCCTCTCTCATCCCAATCTGTTGGTACTTACCTCTAAGTGGCTACAATCTACACGATGCTTTCTACTAGCAGCGCCCACAACTTACCCAACAGCCTGATTCAATTTCTCTACAGCAGACCTGCAACGTACAATCTTCTCGACAGTGACCTGCCAATTCGCGCGACGCCTGATCAGCAGCAATACTTCAACCAATCACAGACTACAGCGACAATCTTAGCACCTTAGCCATAAAACCTCCAGGTCGACTGCTCCCTAGCTAGCTCGACGACCCAACCAACTTTTCTACTCTGCAGATGGTCGTATGACATACGGCACGTACAGTCCATACGATGTTGTACGACTGCATACAATGCTCCCCTTTTTAAAAAAAAAATTGTTTCTCATACCCCGCAGCTTGTGCAGACAAAATTTTTCCTATGCTGCAAATATCTCGAACTCATGCGAATCTGGCTTCCATCCTTCAGAGCCGCAACTCTGATACCATGTTGATTTTCCAGAACCTAGCACCTAGCACTTAATTCAAATAAACTCGCTTTATTAATTAACTGCACAACTAGGTTATCAACAAAAATTCAGCGGAAACATAAAAAAACATAAACCAATCACACATTGCACAAGATATTTGGGTAAACAACGCGTGGAAAAACCCTCGCGGGAAAACCAGATCTGTGATGATTTTATTGCTATAAAATTAGGGCTCTCGTCCTAAGATAATGGCCCTTTTGAGGAAATACAAATCAGCAAATAGACTAGCCCAAGATTTGTCCTTCGATCTTGTTGGTTGTTATCTTCCTTGCTGCCACTTTGTACCCTTTCCTCGGCCCCTGCCCCTACACACCTGAGTGCTCACTCACTCTTTGTGTACCATCATTATGTCTCCTCCTCTCACCTAGGTTGTCTTTTATAACCTTGAGTTAACCCTAAGTCCAAAACCCTGGATCTCCTCCAAAGTGATCAAAGGCTGAGATCTAATCTCACCTTCACTTTAGATCTGATGGTTAGGACTTAATCAACTCTTCACATAAGTTACTAATGCCAAAACTTAGGCATTTAACTTAATTAAATAAAAGGACATTCACTTTAATTAATGACTCATAAAGTGAACTTCCTAAAGTTTTCTGAGAGGTTACAAGGACGACTTCCACATGCTAGACACAAGCCAACATGGAAGTACATGTCCAATGCTACAAACATCAAGAACAGTTTCAATCCATAAGCTACTTTGCTAATTTTTTTGTTAATCTGAAAAGGCCCATAGAATTTTGGAGCCAATTTGTTCTTTCTTTGTTGCTCAAGGGAAAATTGTTTGTAAGGTTGGACTCTTACAAACACCCAGTCGACTTCGTTGAACTCTCTTTCTGATCTATGTTGGTCTGCTTGTTATTTCATTCTATTACGAGTTGTTGCTAAGTTTTCTTTTAATATTTTGATGATTTTCTACTCTTCATCTAGTTGATTCCTTACTTTTTGGACTTTAGTGTCAACTAGTGCAAACTCTTTCCATTTGGGTGGTTGATAACCATATAAGGCTTGGAAGGGAGTCATTTTAGCTTAAGTGTGATAGGTAGAGTTATACCCCCATTCGGCTAAATGTAACCATGGTGACCATTTATTCTGCTTGTCTGTCACAAAACAATGAAGGTAAGTTTCTAGGCATTTATTTACGATTTACATTCGACCATCTGTTTTTGGATGATAGGTTGAGCTCATGCTAAGGGATATTCCAATTTGTTTGCAAAACTCTTCAAAAAATTCCCTTAAATTTTGCATCCCCATTGCTGACAATGACCTAAACCATGCAATTTATAAATGTTTTTGCAAAAGACATCAACAATTTGTTTTGTTGAGTTTATTTTCGTTACTACCATAAAGTGTGCATATTTGGTTAATCTCTCAACCACAACAAAAATATTATCCTTTCCGTCAAACATGGACAACCCTTCAATGAAGTCCATCGAGATTTCTTACCACTTTTGGTTAGTTTTGATATGTTATTTGGTTTTGGCCATTCCGTGATTGCTTTGAGTATGTTGGGATCCACCTTGACTCCTTCCTTGGATATTACATGGCCAAGGTATTCTACTTCATCCTTACCAAAAGTACATTTTGATATTTTTGCATAAAACTAGTTTTCATCTAGGAGGGAAAGTACCTACTCTAAATGCTTAATGTCTTACTATAGACAATAATATCATCAAAAAAAAACTAATACGAACTTCCTTAGGTAGGGTTTAAAAAGTTCATCCGTAGTTGCTTGGAAGGTAGTAGGGGCATTCGTTAACCCAAATGGCATCACCTTGAATTCATAGTGACCTTGGTGAGTTCAGAAAGCAGACTTCAACACATCTTTTAACCTTACTCAGATATGATAGTACCCTCGTCTCAGATCTAATATTGAGAAGTATTTTTCTCCAAGGAGTTCGTTCAACATCTCATCTATGAATGGCATAGGAAACTTGTTTTTTATAGTTATTTTGTTTAGGCCTCGATAGTCTATGCATAGTTTGAAAGATCCATCCTTTTTTTGAACCAACACTATTGGGGTTGTATATGGGCTCCTACTTGTTGTAATAACCCCACACTTTAATAGATCTTGATTTAGTCTTTCTATCTCTATTTTATGGTGGTGAGGATATCGGTATGGTTTGATATTAATCGGTGTTGACTCTAGTTTTACCTCGATTATATGTTCTATCTTTCCTTTTGGCAGTAACTTCATAGGTAAGTCTTGGAGTGCCTTGTCATATTTTTTGATTAAGGCTTCAATCTCTAGGTGTTGCGAATGGACCACTTTCGATGCTAATATCTCTATTTGATGACACTGTGCAATGTAAGTCGCTCCTCCTTTTTGAATTAGCTTCTCCATTTGTCGAGAAGACGTAATTTGGACGGGGGGTGGTTGAAATCCATACAATTTATATTTTCTTCCTCTCCATTTGAAATTAATAAATTGTTTCTAGTGGTTTGCCGAATAGGTCCCAAATGTTTGTAACCATTCAACTCCCAGGACAATGTCTACTCCTCCCAAAGGTACTGTGTAGGAACCAGATTCCAATTCATAGTCTTATATTTGTAGCTTGACCTTGTGACACTTTTCGACTCCATCAATTATTTTTCCATCTGCCACCATCACTCTTATATCTACGGTTGGATACACAAATAGATTTAATCTCTTTGCAACAGTTATATCTATGAAATTATGGGTGTTCCTTGTGTCTACAAGTATGGTGACATTCTCTTTTTTCAATGTTCACGGTTGTGCTATTCTTGTTATTGCAACAAGGGATATCTTGGGCATTTCCTCTTTAGGTTCTGTATTTGGAACATCATTTTCTTCTTTACATTCATCTGAATCACTGCTAGATGTGATTGATTCCTTCTTCGCTTTGCAAGTATATAATCTTTTATTGTTGCATCTGTTCTCTGGTGACCATTTGTCTTCACAATATCTGCATTTGTTTACCCATTTCTTATCTGGGTCCTCTTCCCTTAAAGGGGGTGATACATACTTGTTAAACTTGTCTCTAGAATATTTTGATCTTTCATTTGAATATATGTTTGATCTTTCTGGGCCTGTGAATGACGACCTATTAAACTTGTTTTTGTGTTCAATTAATTCTGCTACATGTCTAGCATCCTCCACAGATTTAGGGTTCCATAGTTTTATTTCACTACGGATGTAATCCTTCAACCCACAAATATACATTTTTAACAATTTTTCATCTATGAATATGCTTTGTCTTGTTGCCAGCACTTCTTATTCGTGTGTATAGTCATTAATGTTTCCTTTTTGTTTAAGATGCACAAATTTGTTATACAGTTCATCCTCTTCTTCATCATAGAACCTTTTTAATAGGGCAATTGTGAAACTTTGCAAATGAAAGGAACAAGCGTCACATTTACTAGACTACCACAGAAACCAATCATAAGCTTCCCCTTCTAAATTGTTGGAACATGTCATTATTTTTTCTCGTTCAGCTAGTGGGGTATTTGATTCAAAGATACCCTCCATTTTTTGACCTAGATGAGAACTCCTCTACGGTCCTTACCGTCATATTTCAGTAAATCTTTTTTAAATTTTTTAAATTCTATATTTTGAAATCTTAGGTTATACATTCTACCTAAAAAAATTATTTCTGGTGCTTCTTGATTTCTCTGATCACTTGTATTTTGTGATTCTGGACACTGTGGCAATCTTCGGTGGGCTAAGGGTTCTGCACATAATCCGTCCACACGTTCAGTTAGTTTGTCAATTATTTATATCTGTTTAATAAGCATCCTCATAGTTTCATCCATGTCGGTACCCCTCATTCTTAATAAGTTTTGCCATCATTCCTCAGAATTGTTTATTAATGTGTCATTTGTCTTCTTTTTCTAATAATTTATTGAATTTTTACGTTAATTCTTTTTGTCTTTCGTCGAATTCTTTCTGACTCTTCTCGACATTATCGAGAGGATGTCTTATGTCGTTGACTTTGTCTCTATAACGGTTAATATCCGCCTGTAACTCCTCTTTCTTTTTCTTGCTTGATTCCATATTTTTATTTTAATTAAATATAACCCAAGAATTTAAATGATAAAGTGATTTTATAAAGTGACTTTATAAAGTACAATATTCCAAGGTTAAAACAAAAAGAAGTTTATGAATGATTTTGAGGGGCACAACTTTATGAAAAATCTTGATTGGTCAAAATAAAAAAATGTTTAGTGGGAATGTGGAGCGAATAGTACGGACAGCAGCGAATCATACAACGGATAGTACCGCGACAGTGTATGGCATACAGTACGGAAGCAATGTACAGTGGACAATACGACCTTAGTGTACGGCGGATAGTGCACGGTTGCAACAAGAAGATGGATGGTTGTGTCTGTAGGAACATGTACAGCTTCTAATCTGCTCTAATACTAATGTAGCAATCAGCTTTGTTATTAATTGTAGACAGAATATTTTTTGTAATTATATTTCTTGCATTGGTTTTTAGGACAGGGGGACGTGTCCCCAGGAAGACTAGAGCACACCCCCAAATTTTTCTAGGGATAGTAGTAATATATATATATATATATTAAAAAACTATTAAAATTTTAGAATTTTAGAATTCACCATAAACATTTGTAGTCGCTTCAAGCTTGTAAGCATAACAAGCTATACTATATAGCATTATGCACAACCCTTACTCTTGCCAATTCTAAAAACTCGAGCAATTTAAAAAAGTGCCACGTGACATTCCATTATTGGCTGCTAGACATGAGCAAAATGTTGTTTAGCTTTAGGAAATTTAAGTGAGCACTATCTCTATAGCAGTTTTTCTTCCCCATATTTCTTGTTAATGATGATTATGTTAAAACATAAAAGGCATTCCCTTCTCAATAGGTTTTGCAGATTTTTACAACTGTGTTGAAAACCACTATAAGCACTTTGGTTCCGTAAAGAGATTAGATTCATATTTCAGATTAAGATGGTGATTGAAAAGGAATTTATTCAAACATTTAGTACCCAATCCAAGTCACTACTACCTGATTGTTTTCACAATGTTTCAGGTTGGGATGGTGGAAGCACTAGACTTGAATGACTCCTGGATGTTGATGATTACAGCTGCGTGAGACATCCTCCAGGACACGGACCTGAGAGAGAGCCCTTGAGTTGGGTCTATGGTTCCTATCTGAGACAAAACTGGAACGTTGTGCTGACCTCCTCCTTACAAAGAGTTGAGATGATACTCCAGATAATTCTCATGTGTAACGTAGTGAGAAAGAAGATCTACTGAGTTGGACGTGACTACGGCTGAACAAAGGTGAACGTGTGAAATCCCATGAGTCGGGTGCATCGTTCTGAGATAGAGATGAAATGATGTAGTAGCCTCCTCTGAGCAGAGACTTGAGATGATGAACTCCAAATGACTCTCCTGTGTAATGCAGTGAGAAAGAAGATCTGTTGAGCTGGACGTGTCTGTGGATGAGCACAGGTGAACGTGATCCTAGTGGTTGAGCAATAGTGAGTGTGGTTCTCCTGTGAGATGCAATGAGATAGAGATGTGGACATCCCTGTGGTTGAGCACAAATGGATGTGCCCCTAGTGGTTGAGCACTAGTGGGTGTATTGTT
>JASDQU010412622.1:0-10426 GCA_032191745.1 Picea mariana
CTTTGGTTTCCTTCTTGTAAAGACTTCCTTAGGAGTCTTCTTCCCAACACCTTGTGAGGACTCTTGTTCTGTATGTAGACTGCAGTGTTGCAAGCCTCTGCCCATAAGAACCTAGGAAGATCTTGATCATACAACATAGCCTTTGCAACCCCTACTATGGCCTTGTTTTTTCTTTCTGCCAGCCCGTTCTGCTGAGGGTTGTACAAAACAATCAACATCCTCTTTATCCTTCTCGAACTTCACATCCCTTCTGACGATTGCTTTTCTCAATGATAGAATGTAGACTCGGTATGCCTTAGAAGTCTCATTGTATCCAACGAAGATCCCCTTCTCAGCAGTGGCCTCGAGCTTCGTCCTCTTCTTTGAAGGGACGTGACAATAGATTAGGCATCCAAATATACAGAAGTGTCCAACCTTTGGTTTCCTTCCCGTAAAGACTTCCTTAGAAGTCTTCTCCCCAACACCCTGTGAGGACTCTTGTTTTGTATGTAGATTGCAGTGTTGCAAGCCTCTGCCCATAAGAACCTAGGAAGATCTTGATCATACAACATAGCCTTTGCAACCCCTACTATGGCCTTGTTTTTTCTTTTCGCCACCCTGTTCTGCTGAGGGTTGTACGAAACAATCAACATCCTCTTTATCCCAGTACTTGCACAAAAATCCTTGAAGGCCTTTGAGGTGTACTCGCCTCCATTGTCAGATCTTAGTGTCTTGATCTTTCTTCCCGTTTGGTTCTCCATAAGAGCTTTGAACTCTTGGAACCGACTGAAGACCTCGTCCTTGGTCTTCATGAAATAGATCCAACTCTTGCTGGAATGATCATTGATGAAGGAGACATAGTACTTGTACCCACTCAAGGATACTGAAGACATGGGCCCACATACGTCTGAGTGTATCAAACCTAGAATGCCCCTTTGATCTACCATTGTTGCTTGGGAAAGTTATTTTGGTATACTTCCTCAACACACACCCTTTGCATACTTCATGATGCTCCGTGCTGAAGTATGGAAGGCCTGTCACTATTTCCTTGAGCACATTTAGTACTCCATGATGTAAATGTGCCATCCTTCTATGCCATAGCTCTGTTGCTCTGCAATGTCACAAGTGTTGCTCACCAATGCTCGAGATGGCTCGAACTGAAGCCTTTACAACTTCTCTCTCCTTACTCTAATCACTTTGGCTTTCTTGGAGTCTTTCAGATGAATGTACACTCTCCCATCCTGGAATGTGACCACGCAGCCCCTGTCCTCCAACGCTGAAACTGAAATCAGATTCTTTGTCATCCCCAGAACATATAACACGTCCTTCACCATCAGTGACTTCTCAGACTCCCTTTGAAATGTGACTGTCCCATGGCTTGCTGCCCGACACTTGGCATTATTGTCCATCTCAATGTAGAGGTCCATCTCCTCCTCCTTCAGTCTAGAGAAGTAATCACGCACACTAGTCGTGTGACTAGAGGCACCACTACCAATATACCAGACTCCATTGCTGGCTAAACTAGAAAGACATGCAATGAGTGAACATTCTCAAATCTGGTTGCAAAATCATCAACTTCTGCTGAAGCTGAAGCTGAGGCTGAAGCTGCCATCTATGACTTCTTGTTGCCCTTCTTCTTGGTTGGGCACTGGTTGACAAAGTGTCTTGGTTTTTGTCAAGCAAAGCATTTTACTTTGCTTAGGTCCTTCCTCTTTTCACTCTTTGAGGTCTGACCCCAACTGGAGCCCTTTTTCGCTCTGGGTTTTCCCTTGCCTACTAGGGCAAGATTCTCCTCATCTTCAACCTTTGGCTGGCTTGCTTGTGAGGACCCAACTCGCAGCTCCTCCTGAGTGAAGTCGTCCCACAAGCTCTCCCAGTTGGGAAGTTTCTCTTGTGCCACTACTCCTCGAACAAACACGTCCCATTGCTTGGTGAAGCCATTCAAGGCTATTCTCACCAGTTCAGTCCCATCCACGACTTCCCCTACTGCTGCCAACTCATCTCTGATTTGAGTGAACTTGGTGAGGTAGGATGCAACAGTGTCTCCTGTGGCCATCTTTGTGCTCCTGAGTTTCTCTCCGAGCATCATTTTTCTGGTCTGGTTGTCTGATTGATACAGCTTGGTCAGAGATTCCGACATCTCCTTTGCTGTCTTCTTTCCTGACAGGTGAGGAATGATATGGTCTTTCACCCCGTCAATAATTATTCTTCTTGCCTTCACATCCTTCTTGATATGAGCTGGAAGCTGTGTTGGATCGGCTGGGGGCGCTGGGGTTCCCTCAACAAACTCCCATAACCCCTGCTCTTTTAGCACTAGAGCTATGCGCTCTCTCCATGGACTGAAGTTTGAAGCGCCCTCCAATCTATCTTCGAATCTCAACCTTGCATTTTCCATTTTAACTACTGCCCTAGCTCAATCGCCCTCCTTGGCTGTTGAACCTCCTCTGCTAGTTTTACTCTTGAAAACACATTTGGTTTCTGTATTCAGAGGCTGAGCTCTGATACCAGGTTAAACTTTGAAAACCCAACAACATATTTAATATGCCAATAATTTTATTACCCAAAAATTTAATTCAAAAAATTATGCACAGAAAATACAGCTGAGTTCAAATACAAATGCACAACATAAAATGAAACGAAGCACATAAACACTTAACACAATTTTTACCCTGGAAACCCTAATGCGGAGAAAACCAACAAAGAGGGGATTTTTATTTGACTTAAGAGGAAAATATTATAGTAGCAAAATATTCAGAAATCTTACAGCCCAGAGTTTCCCTCTTCTTCTGCTGTACAACCCAGTCAAATCGGATTGTATGGCCCAACAGTTCGGCTTGTAGGACCCAACAAGTACAACCTATACGACCCAGCTAAATCAGCCATATATGGCCCAGGTGAACTCGGCTCTATACAGCCTGTAACTCGGCCCCTTCTCTTGCTGTTGTATGGCTTGCAACTCAGCCTCTCTCTTTCTACTGGTACGACTTGGTGTACGATCCTCTCTCTTGCTTCTTAGCCCAGCCAACTCGCCCTCTTCCTCTGCTGACTAAGTCGACCTCTTCCTCAGCCAAATTACCTTCTTTCTCTTTTGCATGAGTGTGTGTCCTCAACCCCTCACCTCAACCTTTTTATCTTTTCATCTTCACTCTATTTACCCTTTGAGAACTTTCTAGAAGAGTAAAAACTATTAATTTCCTAAGTTAGAAACTTAGGAAATCTGAGTTAAAAAGCGAATAATAATTAAATGACTAATTATTATGCTTTTCCTAAGTTTGGACTTAGGAAAAAATAAAATCTGCTGAAATGAGTAATAATTAAATGTCTTTTGCATGCCTGGACAGAAAGGCCTATGTAGAGACACCTTCCAAGCTACAATTTTAACATCACTAAATCTTATTACAAAGAGGCTCAAGGTGAGGAAGAATAGTTAGCTTTAACAAAACAAAATTTGTAAGAGAGATTTTATAAATAAGGTATAGGAGGACCAAGACTAGTGTCAAATCCATTGGGAAAGTGGAGTCAAGGAGCAACTAATACGGAAACCACCATGAAATTAACAATGAATATAGCTCAAATAAAGAAACTACAAACACACCTATCTTGTTTTCCACTAATGCAGAAAATTATTTGTGAAAAACCAAAATTATGGAGAATCTCAAAGCAAGTGTGAGGGTGCATTTACCAAAGGAAATTGTGAATAGTAGCCGACTCTTGATTAGGATGAAAGATACACATTAAACATCTCAAACAATAAACACAAAGATATATGAAAGGGGAATAAACCACAATTTAGATCTTTTTAACAAAGCCACAATCTTCTTAATGAGGAATAATGTTAGCTATGTTTCATTCCTTCAACACCCAGTTGATACAAACATTTCCATCTTTAGTCTTCAACAAGTTAACTCAAGGAAGTGTGCCTCAAGAGGAGAAAACTTTAACTTTTTATTTGTCTTCAAAATATTCAACAAATGATCAAAGGGGAGAGAGCTACTCTTTAAATAGAGTTGAGCTCTATCTCACAATAAACCTTCTAAAAATGTGCAAGGAAGGAGTCAACCGATAATGAAATAATCTTTGAGCAAGCTTTGAAGAATGTGCATGAATAACCTTTTTGACAAGGCAAATAATATAGTAGTCCTTGAGTAGGTGATGCACCCTTAAAGAATGTGCCATGCTAACCACTTTTACCAAGCTAAATAACTAACAAGAAGGCATATAAGGGGTGTTCTCTAGAGAAATGTGCAAGCACATGGGTCCACATGGAAAACAACTTCTAAATAAAACCATCAAATGGAGCGCTCTAAAACAATGTGCCCAAGGTGGTTAACTTCATAAATAATCATTTTTCTTCAAATCATGAGACAAAACCATCAACTGATTTGCAAAAACATGTGTTGATTTCCCAGAACCATGTACACACGAGGAGAGCGACCTATAGAAGTGTGCAAAGGTAGTTACACTCATCAAAATGATAATATATTCCTCCAACAAATATTATCCCAAAAACCTTAGGAAATCATAGTTATGCACCCTAGAATTGAATTACCACATCAAGGAGCAATTATCGACAATTAAAACTTAGGGAAACCCTCAGTTGATGGGTTCCCTGTCCATGAAATACACCAAGGGGTCAAATAATCCCTTCCTGCTAAGCAAAACCCCTCATGAAACTCCAAACATGTGAGAAATGACAAGGAAAGGGAGCACACTACCCCATCAAGAGATCAATTGCTAGGAGCATGCCATCTTATTAACAAAGCACCATAACCCCATGGGAGCATCTCATCATCTAGCACCAAGTAGCATTCAACATAAAGAAAGCACCAAAAGCCATCAAAACTTGACAATCCATCAAGGGAGAAGAGTGAGTCTCCTCCACCAAAAAACCAACCTAATCAAATAGAAGCAATATCTCCAAGCCAAGGAGATCTGTGCAAGCCAAAATTGTCATGGATGGAGGAAGCTCCATGAATGAATGTACCTCAAGTTCTTCTAATGCTCTATATGTTAGATTTCGGCCTAACCCAACACTCAACAATTAAACCCTAGCTTAACTATTGCAGATTTACTGATTTAAAGCACCACTGGGTTACTAATGATTTAAATAAATCAGCGGAAGCAAAACAGGAAACCAAACACATGTACACAAATAATTTCTGGGTAAACACCCATGGAAAAACCCCTAAGGGAAAACCATCAATGTGATGATTTTATTATGATAAAATTGGGGATCCCGTCTTGGGAAAATGGCCCCTCTGAGGAAAAGTACAAGACAACAAAATAACTAATCACACCTCATGATCTGTCCTTTGATCTTTCTGGTCGCTACTCCTTTGCTATCCCTTGCTCCCTTCCTTGGACCCTGCCCTTGCACCCTTGGATGAAAGTCCTTCTCCACCCAATCAATGATATCTCACTATCTCACTGTGTGTGTGTCTCCTCCTCTCACTTTAGTTGCGTTTTATAATGTTGAGTTCACCCTAAATCCAAAATTCTAGATCTCCAAAGCGATCAATGGCTGAGATTAGATCTCACCGACACTTGAGATCAATGGCTAGGATTTAATTTAATCACTAATGCCCAAACTTAGGCATTTCTTTAAATTAAACCCAGTTAATTATAAAAAGGGATTCACTTTAATAATTACTTTAATAAAGTGAGTTTGCTAAGCCTTGAGAGGTATTAATGATGACTTCCACATGTTAGACACAAAACCAATGTGGAAGTATCTACCCAATGCTTCAAACATCAACACTCCCTCTTAGTGAGGAAGGTACTTCTCGAAGAGCCACCTGGAACTGGTTCTCCCTCTGACCCTGACACAATGTTGCACA
This sequence comes from Picea mariana, assembly GCA_032191745.1. NCBI lineage: Eukaryota > Viridiplantae > Streptophyta > Pinopsida > Pinales > Pinaceae > Picea > Picea mariana. Next base: position 5,817 of record JASDQU010412622.1, read on the forward strand.
CATCATCCTGTACTAAGGCATCATGCTGCTCTTGCTGGACTGCTACCTCCTCAATGACGTAACATATCAGTGCCATGAGGTTTGGAAATTTCATCAAAGGCCTGCTCTCCCTCGATGTGCTCCTAGGAGCCTCAACTTGCTCCTGAGCATCCATCAATGTCATCTCATACCAATTAGGTTTCTTGACAGAACTAGAAGGGGCTAACTCCTCCTTCCCACCTAAAGGTTGACTTCCCACACCGGAAGTCTCTGAACACTGTGTTCCCTTCAAAGCCTCCTGCTCCTTGTCCTCTGCCACTGACATCGATCCATGATCCAAGATCCCCTTGGATCCAATAGCTGGCTTTCCCTACAACCTGTATACCTTGCCCTCTATGACACCAAGAACTCGAGTTGAGTCCAGGTTCAGATCCTTTCGACCGAATAAGAACTCGAACATCCTTGAAAGTGATGGCGTATCTGCTATCCTCCATTGCTGAAACTGAGAACAAATTCATTTTGAGATCTAGAACAGACAACACATCTACCACCTCCAGAGAACCTCCCGACTCTAGTTGGAACTTGATTGTCCCAAATCCCTCTACACCACACTTGGCATTGGTGCCAAGCTCCACATGTAGATCCAAGTCCTACTCTGATAAACTGGTGAACAACTCCTCTGTCCTCGTCATTGGACGAGAAGCCCCACTATCCACCAACCAGGCACTATTGGAAATTATGCCAGAAAGACAAGGGAGTCAAGACTAACAAGAAATCCTTCTCAAACCTCTCAGGAAACTCCTTGACTTGAGTTTCTGCAGATGCTACTACTTGTTGAGACTTACACTTCCCTTTCTTTCGTTCAGGACATTGTGAAGCATAGTGACCAGTCTGTTGAGACTTACCTGGATCTGCTGGTCGCTACCCGGACTTGGTTGCCCCAACCTACCCGACGCTGCCCACAACCTCCTGCTGCTGCCCGAGGTTTGTCTGGGGTTGCTCGCGCCATCTCCTTCTTGCCTGCAACCCCTGCGACCTGCTCAACGACTTCTCTATGGCCTTGCGGTGCTCTGCGATTGTTTTGCAGCTTGCTCGATGGCTTCTTTGTGGCCTTGTGGTGCCCTGTGGGTTTTTGTTGGGGTTTCACACCCACAAAGTAGAATAAAATATTCTAATTAATTGTTGAGTTTAGGAGGGGTTCCTAAACTCACTCATTGGACTCCTACATAAGGAGAGGAGAGATTGTGACAAATATCATTGTGACATTATGGAGTTAGCATAAGTGAGTAAACACTTGTGTTAGGAGGATGGAGATTTTAACAAGGGAATTTTTGCACGTAGGCAATTTGGCGTAGGGTTAATGGTCATTTTATTTTCTATTCTTGGTAGGGAGAACCATACGTGTGAGAGGAGAGAGGCCGCATGTGTGGAAAAGAGAAGTTGCAACTGAGAAGAATAGGCCGCACGTGTGAGAAATTCTGGGCAGAATTTAGGTCGCACGTGTGAAGGAATTTTGGCAGAAAACAGGTCTGTACAAGTTGACGTCAGCAGTCATACGACTGATGTCAGCAGGTCGTACAGGTGACTTGTAGCAGGTTTGCTGATTGGGAAATTTTCCAGGTAATTTGCTGAGTTTGGTTGCTGATTTTCTGAATTGGTGAGAATAGGTTTTGTCCTCTGTTTTGGTGATTATCCTGGTTGTACGAAGGCTGGTGTTTCCTTCAGAAAATTTCTGAAATTGTCATTTACAAAAAATAAAATTGTGTCTCAAATGAATGGATGATTTATCTCAGATGTTGATGTTTTCGCTGTTGTACTTTTCTGTCCTAATTTCAGTGTAAAATTGTTCAATGATAACAGCTAGGGTTTACTATTTGATCACTAGGAAGTAATTTTCAGATCTGAAATTAGTCACATAGAAAGTGCATGTGAAAATTGACATGGTATCAGAGTTGAGGCTTTGAAGGAAGAGAGGTAGTCATCCTTGAGACATAGGTGTGCATATTTTTTTTCAGGCAAGTGTTATAACCCTAATTTGCACCAGACATGCTTACCTGGCATCAGGCCATATCATATTCCTTCTTTGCCAAGCCACTACTGAACAACTCTTCTAAAAAACTCCATTTTTAAAGGTACACGCTAGCTGACCCACTACAGCTCGCGTGTATCTACAATGTCCACGCTAGCTGACCCACTACAACCCGCGTGGACCTACAGAAGCACGAAAAAAGGAAAGTTGCTGACGGAACACATAAGTTTGGGCAAGTTAACTAAACCTTTCGGCCATGCATGGGTGGTCATTCGACCAAATACCTAGCTCCTTCTACCCTATAAAAGAAGGGGTAAGGGTCCCATTTGAAAGGAGGAAAATCATAGCAAAGAGATTATACCCAATTGAGCATTCCCCTTGTCCCAACCTTTAGCCATCCTTGTGCAAAGAGAAGTATAGAGCAAAGCAGTTGGAGGACAGTTGAAGAGGAGCCCAGGACCAGGTTCGTGGAGCAGTGGCCGACTTCATCATTGTAAGTTGCTTTAGTGAAGTTAATAATAAAGAAGTACTTTTCCCGTCCCACCATATGAGGTTTTCATTGTTTATTGCGTATATGTTGATTAAATCTCTAACCCATTAATCTGTAGATCAAATGCATGTGGAGTTCTTTGTTTGTCTTTTGTGAATGTAGGTCAGCCTTGGGAGGAGAGTTGCAGTCAAAGAGTGACCAAGCGTGAAGAGGGACCGATATCAAACGCCGGAAATAAGGTATGTTCACTTGATCTTCTTAACTACGTATTTGCTTAAGAATAATGGGGATTAGGTCCGGGATGACGGTAAAAAAGTAGGAATCTTTAGGCCTTTTCTGCATGCATGATAAAACCCTAAGTGCTAGTCCGTAGAGGGATTTCCCACTCACAACAGCAGGTCAACATGGAGACTTGGTTGGTGGATAGTGGAGCTTCTCGTATATGACAGGATCACAAAAATCCCTCACCATTTTGATAGAAGAGAACTCATGATTGCAGGTGGAACTTGGTAATAATGCTAAGTATGCAGTCAAGGGAGTTGGAATAGCTTCGTCTCAGCTGAAGTCCGAAAAGCCTCTCAGGATGAGTGAAGTGGTGTATGTACCTGAACGGAAGAAGAATCTAATTTCTATCTCTACCATGGAGGACAGAGGGTATGCAATGGCATTCATGGATGGACAGGTTCTCGCTTGGCCAAAGGGATTGAGTCTTGATTCAACAAAAGTCATTGGTAGTCGTGATGGTAGTCTCTTCAAGATGACTGGTTAGCCAACCCAGGCCCTAGTACATGATAGTGATAATCTATGCGAGCTTTGGCATAGAATATTGGGACATTTGCATTACAAGGCCTTGCCAAGATTGAGAAAAATGGTTACAGGTCTTCCAGAATTTGGATTAGAGCATCAGGGTATATGCAGGGGTTGTGCACTTGGCAAGAATACCAAGGCTGCTTTTTCGAGCAGTGACAGTAGGTCCAAAGGGATCTTGGACCTAGTACATTCAGATGTATGTGGACTGATGTTAGTGCTATCCTCGAATGGTTACTGATTCTATGTGACCTTCATTGATGATTTGTTCCAGGAGGTCATGGATCTTCTTCATGAAGACCAAGGATGAGGTCTTTAACCGATTCAGGGAGTTCAGGGATCTTGTAGAGAATCAGATAGGGAAGAAGATCAAGGTTCTGAGGTTAGATAACGGGGGTGAATATACCTCCAATGAGTTCAAGGAATTTTGCAAAGAGGCTGGAATCAAGAGGGAGCTGACAGTGCCTTTCAACCCGCAGCAGAATGGGGTTGCGGAAAGGAAAAATCAGACCATCGTTGAGGCTGCCAGGGCTATGCTATATGACCAAGATCTACCCATGATGGTTTGGGTATAGGCGTGTAACACAACAATTTATGTTCAGACCAAGAGTCCTCATAAGGTCTTGGAGGACAAGACTTTGGAAGAGGCATTCACAGGAGTAAAGCTTGAGATAGGGCATTTGAAGATGTTTGGTTGTCCACTTTACTTCCATGTTCCTAAGGAGAAGAGGACAAAGTTGGAGCTTTCTTGGAAGAAGGGCATGTCTGTGGGATATAGTGAGACTTCGAAGGCCTACTGAATCTACATTCTGGGACAACGATATGTTGAGATTAGTCGGGATGTCAGGCTTGAGGAGGACTTGGCCTTCAAGAGGTCTTGTGAGATCCTAGCAGGTGGTGAGGAGTAGGAGGCTTCAAAGGTTGAGGAGAGTACAGTTCCATCAAGTGCAGAGGGGTAGCCCTCAGATCATGAGGAGGAGTCAGAGGAGTTTGTGGATTCAGTGGATCCCCCTAGTGAGGAAGACACGAGGTCTAGATGGCTTCAAGACACCTTGAAGGATGCTGAGGGGCATGCAACCCCCAGAGGCACCTTCTGGGAGAGTAGGCCTCCACAGAGGTTCTCCAGCTATGTGGATCTCATGAGTAACATCATTGACTTTGAGCCTTCTAGTTTTGAGGAAGCAACAAGTCAATAGGTTTGGAAGGATGCCGTGATGGAGGAGTACAAATCTATCATGAAGAATGATGTGTGGGACATAGTCCTGAGACTGAAAGGGAAGTCTATAGCGACTTCCAAGTGGATCT
>JASDQU010412623.1:0-10426 GCA_032191745.1 Picea mariana
AACTAGGGAAAGAGTAGTATTCTGTCACGGTTTGTTCCAGATCCAGGTGGATCTGTGGAGATTGGTCTGTGTCCGCACTCACGAATTTATCCTTGAACATATTGACACATATTTTTGAGAGATCCCTCTTGAGTTGGAAGGGGTAGTTTCCAATCAAAAGTGGTTCGAGGTTATCTTCGAATTTACTTGCATGCAACCCAAGCCAAGTCCGAGTAACAAAATTTATTTCATTTAAAATGTGCTAAGGCTTGGCTCTATTATAGACTAGAACCAAATCTTGTGACAACATTTTCTGGCACCGTTGTTGGGGACAGAGGAAAGAATTTATCTTCCCTGGGATACGACAAAAAGTTCAGATCTATTTCTTGATGGTGAACAATGGATAGGCATTCAATTGGCTGTGATCATTCACCTAGAAACTCCTTGGTTCGAAGACTCTACATGATTCACTGGCGAATCCACTGGTCTCAAAATGTCGGATTCGTTCATCGCTCAGATTGCTGCAAGGTTTTCTCCTCTAGACTTTGCAAATGTTTATGGTTTTCCAAGCACTGTTCCAGACATTAAAGTTTGGGAAGATGTCCTTCCTAAATTTGGAGAATATGCGGACGACAATCCCGCTCAACACTTGTTTGAATTCCACAAGCTCATGGATGAATTAAATATACATCATGAAGATGTCCTCATGAAACTGTTTATGTTTTCATTGGAAAGAGATGCTAGACTTTGGTATAAATATTTACCTCATTCCAGTATTCCTTCATTGAAATATTTTCACATACTTTTTCATCAACATTGTAAAAGAATCTATTTAGCTGAAATACTTTTTGAAGATTGTTGTAATATAAAATTCATAGGACAAACAGATCAAACACATCTTCTTGAAGAGGAGGAAGGAAAATCAGAAATTTCTCAACTCGATGAAGATAATCAATATGAAGAAGAGTTGGCTGATAAAAAAGTAGGATATGATAGCTCTTGTGATCACATTCAAGAAGATGATATTCAACATCATGGTCAACATGCAGAAGAGAAAGAAAACAATAGTTGCTTGATCCAGAAATTGCATAGACCACCTCCTCCTTTAACAGAAGAAGAGATAGATCTACTCCTGAACAGTCATGTTGCAACCCCTGCTTACATAGATCTGCAGCATTCACATAGTCCTGAACTTGTGAGTGAAACTTCTTCTGTTACTGAAAATGAAAATCTAAGTTTAAATCATGACAGCCATGGAACTTTAGAGGAAGTTAGTAAACCAATTTATGATGATGATTTCTGGCCAGAAGATCATCTTGTAGGCACTATTTTGTTTCATGAAGAAGATAGGGTTGTCATGTTTAATAACCTTGAAGAATGTTTGTTGTTTGAAGATTCTTTAGACTATGATTTGGAGGAGTGTGGATCTGAGATAGATGGTTTCACAGCTGATATTCCTAGAATTTGTCTGACTGATGACACTCATGAGTTATCTGATGAACCTGTTTACGATGAATATCCAGAAGAACAAGAAGAGAAAATTTATTTTTCATCACACACAAAAATTTACAACAGTCCTCCTTTGTTTGATCAATGTGATGAAAGTGTTTCTGAAGATGATGAGCAGCAAGAAACTTTGGTTCAATAGGAAAGCAATCAAAAACATCATGAAAGAGATCAGCCTATGTATGACAGCTACCAAGAAGATCTTTGGACAGTAGGTGAAGGAAATAAGGAGGGGTTACTGAAACAATTGATCTCTCCTCCCTGTTTAGCAACCATTGAGAAACATACCAGTAAGTTTCAATGTGACATTTTTGCACCAATGGAAGAAAAAATTAACAATGGATAAAGTGCGAAAAAACATTTCGGACAACTTGCCCAACAGGAGGAAGTATGGATTAATTGCAAAAGTGGTATATCTCTTCCCTTATATGATCTAGTAGCAGTTTATATGGAGTCAAAATGGGGGACTGAATTTTTTATTTCCAACTTCTTGAAGTCTGATTTTCAAAACTGTAAGTACCTGCTCCCAGGGCATGTTTTGAAATTTGCAGTTGCTCCTATCATCCTTTTTCTCAAAGATGGAAGTATAATTAAGTTTGTTAGTCAGATACTCGCTTGGTTGATTTGGAAGTTTTCCTATACTTGAACAAAGCAGTGATATCGGTTAGAGTAGGTGATGTATATAAATAAGATTGACTTTGAGCACCAGAGTACAACAGTGGTTTTCAGTATGTTTCTGGTTTAGTTTGGAATCCAATATGGTTTTGTTTAAAGCATTACAACTCCATATCCCAATGAATGCATAAGCGGTTTTTTGTTTCGGAAAGGTGCAAGTAAAGTGACAGAGTTTAGAGTTTGATAAGGATGATTTTAGGTCGCCCAATGGATGAAGGCATGTGGTCTACTGTTCTTGGTGCTTTGCAGGAAAGCACCATCCCTAGATGGAGCCTCTGTTGTAACAAATATTGAAATTTTGGCTTTCGGTCACTTAGGAGAATGAATGGAAGCATTGGCAGTAGAACGACCACATACACCGAGCATTAAGCCACATGGAGAAAAAGCTCATAAGGCCGGGTTTTTTTTTGTTTTTTTTAGCCATCGGGGATTTGGCCTACGTAGATATTTTAATAACTATAGCCCCGATCCCCGAATTCACTAAAGTATTAAAGGATAAGCCGGGTCAAATAAAGATTAAGAAAGATTAGCGTTAATAAATATCATCACAATTTTGCGATTTGGGATTTCTCGCATCAAGTATTATCAAATTCCCGAAACTTAAATCCATGAAAGGTCAAAGATTAATTGCTAATCGTGATTAATTAAGAGATTAAAACAAATGATTATCGTCTAATTAATCCCATCGCGATTTCGCAATTCGGGATTCCTTGCATGTCATAACTCTTGAGGACATGATACATGAAACCTGAAGGCCCGAAAGAGTGCAATGTAAAAGAAAAAATCTATTTCAGGGATTTGTCCGACATGAATATTTTAATAACCACTGCTTCGTTTCCCCGAATCCCGAAAACCCGAAATCGAGACTTTAGTCATAAGCAAAACTGCTTTAGAAAAATGCAATTTTCTCAGCCATGGAGAGGCCATTTTTTGCGTTCTAATAGTCTATAGACATCTAAAAATACTAAGATGTCCATTGGTGTCATCATAATTTCATTTTGAGATTTTTAAGGCAGTCAAAATTCCCTCGGAAGATGAGGTTCGTTTTTAGAAATATGGCGTTTTTACTGTGGTGAGTCATCATTTTCAAATGAGGATTTTGAGCAACTGGAGTATCATTTTGAGAAACGGTTGGAGGATTTTGTGCCTAACACATCAGATATCATTAGAATCTTTCAGTTTTCCTACAGGTGTCACATATTGGGAGAATTGAATCCATTTCCAAGCCCTAATTTTCAGATTTCATATTTTGCAATTTTAACACATGTTTGTTAAATGCAGATTTGGGAAAAAATAAAAGGGGTCTCAGGGAACTAAGAGAGGTTTTTTCTCAGAATAAATAGATGCACAAAATCCTCTTTCATTTTATACACAAATGTCTCTATTCGAGAGATACAAAGCCATAACCGCAGCCCTAGTTTTCGGCAGTTTGGCCCATTTTCTATGGCAGAAAGTTTCAAGAATTGGTTGTAACTATTGTTATCTTTTAGATTAGAGAGGATTTCAACCTCAATAGATATATGAGGCATATTTGTAAAAGGAATGAGGAGGGAGTAGTACACCTGGGCTGTAGCACTTGTTTTCATTTTTAATAAAAGAGTACAGAGCATTTTCGATCTATATCAGAGATTCATGTGATTTTGTTTGCAGAGAATGTCTTATTGCTTTGTTTTCACATCATTTCACTTGGTTTTATTTCCATTTGCTTCCCGATTTGTAACTGTGTTTGTAATAGAATTCATCCATTTTTTAGATGCTCTGTTGTTTGACAGGTTATAGGTTGTTTCTTGTAGAGATATGAAGGTTCAGAATTCATTCTTGCTAGATGCTTTATCCCAACTATCTCTTTCCACTGATTTATGCTTGGAATTCACTCATTGCTAAGTGCTCCTTGCATTTTGATATGTTTTCTCTTTATTCTGTTGTCATACTTTTTATAAATCCTTCCCTCTGTAATCAACTTCTATCTCGCCTCTGCTCCATGAATTTCCATTTCCGAAACACTCTTATTACTTGCTTGATCATTTGACTCCATGCCCAATGGACTACTTTATGATCCAACCCGTCAACCCTAAAAACCCAAAAAATTTTGTTACCCACAGATCTGCGCATTGTTAAGCCTATTGAATATCCTATTGACACATATTTTTGAGAGATCCCTCTCGAGTTGGAAGGGGCAGTTTCCAATCAAAAGTGGTTTGAGGTTATCTCCAAATTTACTTGCATGCAACCCAAGCCAAGTCCGAGTGAAAAAATGTATTTCATTTAAAATGTGCTAAGGCTTGGCTCTATTATAGCCTAGAACCAACTCTTGTGACAAGGAAAGGAGGAATGTTGAGATCAAAAGAATTATCCCCCACGGACTTGGTGATAGTGTACGACCCATAACGGAGTGGGTGAAGCTTCTGATGGGGTCATGTAAGGTGTTCTTTCTCTAAGTGAAACCAAACTTTGTCGCCCACCTAAAACTTATGTGGCACCCGATATTGATCAAGGCGTTGTTTGTACTTGTCATTGGATTTATGTAGGATATACTGAACCTATTGGCAGATGTGCTAGATCTACTCAATGAACCAAGTGGCTTTGTCAGCTTTAGTTGGAGCAAGAGATGAGTCGGTCGAGGTGACCGCAAGGGGAAGTGAAACATCTATGGGACCCAATGGTTGGAATCCCAACCCCACCTGAAAGGGGTTGTGGTCGGTTGAGCTATGTAGGGCTCGGTTGTAACAATGTTGGACATAGGGAAGGCTCTCATCCCATGTGTGAGGGTGCTTTGAATTATACATGCGAAGGATATGCACAATTATTCGATTTACAACCTCGGTTTGGCCATCTGTTTGGGGGTGTAAGGCCATGGATTTGGTGAGCTTGGTGTCCAGCAATGACTAGAGGCTCGACCAAAATGTGTTGAGAAATCAATTGTCCCGATCTGAGATAATGGTTTGTGGGATTCCAAAATGTACCCAGACTCATTCAAAGAAGAGCTTGGTAGTGGCCTCTGTTGTGATGCTCTTCTTGCAAAAAACCAAAATCGCCATCGTAAAAAAGCGATCAACAACCACAAAAACACAGTCATTTCCCTACTTGGTGGACGGGAGGCCTGGCATGTAGTCCATTGAGATGGATTCCCATGGCCTGTCAAGAGTAGGAAGAGGGTTGTACCGGCCCTGTTTCTTAGTGGCCGGTTTGGCAATAGAGCAGGAAATGCAGGACCTAATATACTTGCTAACCTCCTGTCAAAGTTTCATCCAGTAAAAATGTTTCTATAGCATCGCCACTATATTTTAAACGCCGAAGTGTCCTACCACCTGACTGTAGTGGGATTCCCAGATCAACTTCACTCACTCGCTTGATGGAACACAAATATGGCCAAGACGACACAACAACCCATCCTGAAGATGGAAATTATCGACAACTATGTTTTCACCAAAAATTTGGTAGGTGGTGGCGAAGTCCAGGTCTATCTCATATATTTGGGGCCATCTAGAGGTCTCATGGCCACAAAATTCTAGCACCGTGGTGAGTTCCGCAACTATCGGTCTGCTGAGGCAATCAATGATGCGATTGGTGCTTGTTTTATACTTGATGTTGAGGTGGAATTGCTGCAAGTATGTGGACCCTTTTTTATGGCAGTCATTCTGCAATTTTCCGTGTGTCTGCATGAACTACAGTGGCTTATAATCACCGTGGATGACTGTCTCCTTCCCAATAATGTAATGTCTCCACTGGTGATAGGCTTGCACAATGGAGTACATTTCTTTGTCGTAATTAGGGTACTTACAAACAACATCTGATAGTGTCTCGCTATGATGGGCCACAGGGTGGTCGTGCTAAGTGAGAACAACACCCACAGCATAGTCTAAAGCATATGTCTCGATCTCAAAGGGTTGTTGTAGGTCTGGTAGTGAAAGTACTGGGGCTGAGCACAAGTGTTGCTTCAAATAATTGAACGCTTGTTGTTGGGGCCAGCCCCATGCAAATTTCTCCTTACCACCACCCCTGTTTATTTCATTGAGGGCCCATGCAATATGGGATAATCCCAATACAAACCTGCGGTAGAAATTGGCAAGGTCCAAGAAGCTCTGAAGCTCAGTGAGTGTGGTTGGGGCTGGCCAGTCACAGATGACTTGGATCTTGGTTGGATCCACATGTACTCTATGCTGATCAATGATGCATCCCAGGTAATGGACCTTGTCCATGCTGAAGGAGAATTTTTCCAAGTTGGTGTATAGTTTGTACTGCTGCAGGGTGTGCAGAACCCGTTGAATATGTTGCAGGTGTTCAGCCCAAGTTTTGTTGTAAATGAGAATGTCATCCAGATACACCACTACAAAAGTATTGGTGAATGGTCACAGGATATCGTCCATAATCCTCATGAAAGCGGCTGGGGAATTTGTCAAACCAAAGGGCATGACCAACCATTCAAAAAGGCCTTCCTTTGAATTGAAGGCGATCTTCCATACATCTGTCTGTTCTATCGGGACCTAGTGGTAGACAAAATTTAGATCAATCTTACTGAAGTATTTGATCCCCGTGAGTTGATCAAGGAGGTCGTAGATTTGGGGAATCAGGTACCGGTTTCTGACTGTGATTTTATTCAGAGCTCGGTAATCAATACAGAATCACCAAGTTCCATCTTTCTTCTGTACCAACACGATTGGGATCCCACAAGGTGATGAGCTAGGACAAATCTGCCCCTTGTGGAGCAGTTCTTGGATCTATCACTTGATCTCCTCATTCTCTAACTAAGAGCGGTGATAGACTGATCCATTGGGAAGCGGTGCGACAGGGATCAGATTGATGGGGTGCTTGACCTGGCAATGCAGAGGTGCCCCTGTAGGTGAGGAGAAGATATCTAAGTATTCTTCCACGACCTTATCTACTTTCTTCTGTTGTGTGGAGAGTTCGATCGTAGAGACCCTGGATGTGGCTGTGATATTTTGCTTATTCTGAGAACGAATCACGAAGAAGACAAACTTCCCCATTTGAGAGATGACATTCCTGCATTGCTTAGTATAGATCAAGGAAATAGAACTAGGTGGGACTGCCTCGGGTATCCTGTACAATTTCCTGGTCAAAGTAATAATAGCACTACGAGGCCTAGAATCATATACAACATGGCATTTCCATAAATAAGGTTGGCCCAAAAGAACATCACAAACTTCAAGAGGATCAACATCACACAATACCTCATCTTTGAAGGGCTTGATGTCAAATGATAGTTGACACTGTTAGCTGATGCGGAGATCGCTTCCTTGGCGGAGCCATCCAATGGTGTAGGGTTGTGGATGCAGCGTTGTCAGAAGGGCCAGCCACTTGATGACCTCTGCTGAGATGAGTTTATTTTGGCTACCGCTATCAACGATGAAGTGCAACGGGGTGCCTTTTACCCACATCTATGATGGAAGAGGCACTCTCCTTCTTCTGGCTCGTCAGTTCACCATGCTAGAGCTTGGTGGTAGGAACGGTGGCACTAGGTTTCACATAGATGATCTGTCTTCCCCTTTCTGGTTCTGGCTCAGAGTCAGAATCCACATTTGATTCAGAGGATTTCACTTCGGCCACCAACGACTGCTTTGAGCGAAAGTCAACAGTGTTATGCCAAGGGCTCTTATGGAAGTCACACCACTTCTCAGTATCTTTCTTTGTATTTCCAGTGTCCTTCTTTTCTTACGGATTGAACTGGTTTTCCTGATACTGTCCTTTGTGCTATGGGTTGGGGCCTCCCTTTCTTGGATTTTGTTGTGAGGGGTTCCCAAGCCCAAATTTCCGCTTCTTTTGTTTGAGCTTCTGCTCAATTTTGACAGCATATCGGTAGGTCGCGCCCAAGGATGAGATGTCCAAAAATTCCATTTTGGTATGGATGTATCTATGCAGATCACCGCGATACTTGAGCACTATATGTCACTCTGAATCTTTGATACCAGCTTGGTGCACAAGGTATGGAATATATTTGTGAAATATGGCACTACTTGGTCTCTTTCTTGCCGCAATGTGGTCCATTTGGTATACAGGTCATCATAACTTCTGAAAGGGTAGTATTGTTCCTTAATATCATCCTTGAAGGATTCCTAGGTGGTTGTGACTGTAAATAATGAGGGTTCCTCTATTTCCTTTTGCTCATAGAAAGTTTCCCACCTATATTTGACATGGGGGACAGCTTTGAGGAGCACAAAAGTAACCTTTTCTCTATTCGAAAAGTTATGGAAAGAAAAATACCCTTCTAGTAGATTCAACCACTTGTCTATAGCATCTGCGTCTATATGAAATTCAAATATAGTAATATCAAATTTTATTTGTACCTTGAAGGGGGTGATGCCTCCGTTCGAAGAAGATGTGTCGCCTGTTGGTAGTTGTTGAAGGATTTGTGCGAAACTATCCATCATGTCGTTCCTCTGTTGCATGAGGGATTCCTCAATCAACAGTTTGAAAGGATCTCCTGTCCTATCATATTTATTTTTTCCTACCATGAGAGGTCGCTTGGGTGTGCGAGAGCTTTTGTTCTCAAGAGAAACAAGCTTGAGACCCAACTCTTTGTACTTCGACCTCGTTGGGGACATGCATTAAGATGACAAGGAGCAGACCACTCTGATACCACTGATCTGGATTTTATGAGAAGAACGAAATGAATACAGATTATTAACAGGTTCTTAACACAAAATAACATAGATACAGAAAAATTGTTTTCTATTCAATAACGAAATAAGCTGAAAACTGTAAAATGCAACGGAAACAAGCTTGCTGGAATGGTGGTAGTTTATCTCTGACAAGAGATGTGACGGTTGTGCTCATTCAAAAGAAGATAATTACAATGAGGATATGAAGCCCTTTTTACAATAATAAGGAATTTCAAAAACCCTATACATCCAAAAACCTAACCCTAGGAGATGAAGCGCCAAAAGTCATGTGGGCCCCGTTTGGGTAAGTTAGTACATCAACTTCTTGGGGTCGTAACTTTTGCATGCGATCTCTATTTTAGGCATATGATAGACCATTGGAAAGGTATCGTCGAGGAGATTCATTTTAGGCACAAGATAGAAAGAACTTTCATATTGCAAACTTATTTTCCCCCCCAAAAAACATCATTTAGGGCCTCAAAACAGCTCCAGAAATGAAAACTGCTAAAAATAGTAAATTACCAAAATTGACAGAAAAATGTTTTGAGCCAGTTGGAAAAGGTGGGTGGCCACTGATATCCATCTGGATCATTGATTTCCATTTAATCCCATCTCCATCAATGACATGGATAGAACAATTTTGAGGCACAAGGCATAGAAATACATTGGAGCATGGAGTTTGGAAAGTGTAGTTGAAAAGTGGATTGGGGTCCAAAAAATATCCTCATTCCTTTGGGTCAGACACATGTGAAATATTTATTGCCATTTGTAAATGGTGAATGAAATGATCAGATTTGGAGGGTAATTCTTAATATCAAGTTGAAGGGTATATATTCATCCAACCTTTTTCTGATGAAAATTTGGTGCAATTGTACTGCAATTGACAATATTAAATTAGGTACACAATTTAAAAAAAAAAAATCTTCCATTTTTTAAAAATTTTAAAAATTAACCAAACACCATATAGATAAGTTGTAATTTCAACGAAAATTAATAATAAGCATACATTTTAATTTCAAATGTAACCTTTGACGATTTATATGTACACTAATAATAATAATAAGTGGTAAACATTGATCCACTTTTTCTTTGGAGGGATTTCAATGTGTTACGAAAGACAATATAAAACTTCAAACACAATGACATAATCAAACTATATTTTGGACGCCCATATAAGAGAGGATGCATTCTATGTTTTCATATCTATATCATGCATGAGACATCTTGGATTCATATCTTGAGCGTATCCCAAACCCTCTTAACCATGGGATTCATGTTCATTGTAGATTTCATTACAAAAGAAAAAAAATGCAATAGATCTTGATGCCTTTGTTGAAGGGTGATATTTGTATCTAGATTCAAAATATTATAAGAGCAAAAAAAATACCCTACATTTTTTATAGACCTCTAAGAAGATGAAAATATTGAGCGACTGCATCTATTACTTATTAGTTAGGCTAATATGTCTATGGTTTGGATCTTCCCAAAGGAAATTACTCATCACTTGGACCACCAAGTATGTTATTTTTATTGACAATATTTTTTGTTCACTTTATTTCTCAAATAATGGAAAATGCATGCCAAAGTGGGTGTTACAACATAATCCCTAATGCATAAGTTTAATGATAACAAAAAGTAGGTTACCTTCT
>JASDQU010412626.1:0-10426 GCA_032191745.1 Picea mariana
TATAGACTAGTTATTGAGCATATTAATCTGTCTTTACTTCGATTGGTTTGTTTTGTTGTGATCTAAACAGAGCAAGAGCATTGGAGCGAAGCTTGGAACAACAGAGGCCTAGGAAATCATTCATAAGGTATGTCCATCATCCTTATCTCTTAGTTCACTCAATAGGCTAGATCTAGGGAAAGAGTAGTATTCTGTTCTGTTTTGTTCTAGATCCAGGTGGATCTAGGGAGATCGGTTCATGTCCGCACTTACGGATTAATCCTGAAACAAAATTGGCGACTCCACTGGGGATATTATCCCTTTATCTTTTTGGTTTTTTGAACTTTCTGTGGCCATTTTCTCTATTTCGATTATTCTCCTGTTTTGTCAGTGTCTGAGTCCTCGGGATACCCTGAGGGACCTTCTGGATCTATAAGCCTGATTGATTTTTGCTTGCATTTTCAAAATTTTTGATATCGTCAGGGCTTCTCGCATTGTACCCATTGACAGCCTGTGAGAACCATTTAAGTTCGCACTCTGCTTATATTGTCCAGTGCGAACAGTTCGCATTCTGCATTGAAGTGGCCTGCGAGAATACTGTATTCTCGCACTGTGTCCAAGGCTTGCCTGCGAGCAGATTTTGAAAAATTTTGAAATCAAGTTTTGAATTTGTCAATTGCTCAAAACAGTTGATTTGTGTCTTTTTGGCTTACTGGATCATTGACTTATACACCTCTTGCTTTAATTTTCTTGCTGGAAGAGATTTAGGGTTTCTAGGTCTTCTTTTATTTTGGTAGCTTGACTTTCTCTTCTTGGCTCTGTTGGGCATTTTCTTTCTCTCTGATTTCTGGAGTTGGATGTGTCTGAGTGGCTGAGAACCAGCGATTGGTATAAGGTTAAGTGCTTGTGGTTTTCTCTTTTGCTTGGTGGTTCGAAAGAACATTTTTCATTTGCTTTGGGAAGACTCATTGGTTTGGTTTTTGTTTTTACCTTCATTGAAAGAAGTGGCTGGGTTGTTATTGTTGATTATTCATGATTTGATTTTCTTTTCTCATTAATCAGAGTTCTTCTTGGAAATTGAACAATATGTTTTCTTTCAAGTTTTTATTTTTGTCATTTTGAAAACATCGAAAATCAAGTTTTAGAGCTTATTGAAGTATTGAAAAAGACATTTAGAGATTGTTATTTGATACATGATTACTTGCATTGACATCTGGAAAGAAATTGAGCATTGCATTTGCATTGTAGTATTGAGATTGATTCGGAAAAAACTCTGTCTCTCCCATAACTAGGATTCATGGAATGAAAAGATTATATTTCATCATTGTCCTTACATTAATTGGGTCAGAGTCACATATCATGAGTTTCACTTCTGTTACCTTTGAGTAATTAACAGCCTTTAAGAACATTGAGTAATCTTAAAATCAATCTAGTAACTTTTTCTAGGGCTCTTTACACCAACATATTAGCTAGGCTAGTTCTTTGGAGTAGGAAGAGAGACACACTCTCCAAAAGATCGAAAACAAACAATAGCATCTTGAGTTAGGGAGTGTAAAATCCATTGGTAGCATATTGTCCTGGGATGCCCTTCTAACACAAGGGTTAAGCACTAGGTCGCATTGGTGTTGTCAGAGTTACTAACCCTGCTTTGTTGAAATCGGTGTAGAGATCGCACGTATTATGGGGATCGCTCCGAGGTATACCCACAATTATGAGTGGAAGCCTTTGAGTTGGTTTCGAGCTTGATACCCTACCCTTGCGTGTGGATCGGACTAACGACTGTTCCCCCAGGCTATACTTTTGTTTGTGTTGACCTTAGTGGCCTATCTCTCTAGGTTCTTACCCAAGGTGACTGTGGAGGGGAAAGTCTTCATGGTACCTGGAATCGATGTTGATCAAACTCACTCGGGCTCCTTGGAGGGTATACCCACGATTATGTGTGGGAGCTTGCACCAGGGCGTAAGTCTGTTAAGTAGGTCGTCAACGTAACTTTTCCACCTTAGCCCCGCCCCTTCTCGTCTCGTTGTTGCAACGAAATCAACCCTCCTGTGTCTTCTAAACCAGAGACTGCACCAGAGACTACAACTTATCATTTTGTTCTTCCTCCTGAGATGGCCCATCTCAAAATTACTACGAGTGTCCAAACCGAGGTTACTGCAGCTACTCTCCCTCCTATTAATACCCAGAGAATACCTGAGGTTAACCCAAATTTACCCCCTGGTTACCATGTGTTAAATCCTTTTTTGAATGTTCCTCATCCAACACCTCCACAAACCCCAGCTGGTTCACTAGGTGGTCCTCAGTTTCCTGGGCATCCTATTCCTGGTTTCATCCCGACACTCCCTCCTCAATTTTTTGGCAATCCTAATCCTACTGGCACTGTCCCGATCACTACAACTATCCCGACTGTTGCCCGAAATGTACAGATTCTTGTTGGTGGATAGGGTGGTATGGTTCCTTTCCCTTTTCCCAGACATAATGTTGTTACTACACAACCTCCGGTTGGTACACTACCTCCAGGAGGAATGGTACCTACAGCAGGGGGTCCAACTTCACCCTTTGGACAAAATATACCTTCTGCATTGGCCCAGTATTGGAATTACCTTTTGCAACACTTTCCTCAGAATGCTGGGGGGCAACAACCTATCCCTATAGTTGGCCAACCTTACCCAGGGGTAACCAATCCTATTTGGGGTTCGAACCAGAATACTCAACCCCAGGTCCCTACTCAGACTCAAGGTTATAATCCTTGGGGTTATTATCCTATCCACCCACCACTGAATCAGCTAGGTGCTTCCCTTTATGGGCAGTCTGCTTACGCTCCTACTGGTTTGTCGACGGGGCTTCCACCCCAAAGCCACCAGTACCCACAGGTCAACCGACAGTTGTCGTTTCTTGCTACCTTGGACTTGCCAGATTTGTCTAGGATCCTGAATGATCCTATTCGTCATTCTCCTCAATGGCCTGTCATCCCTGCCAAACTCCCATTGGATATTCCAAAATTTTATGGCAAGCCGGGAGAGGACCCAAATAATAATGTCATGAATTTTCACTTATGGTGTTCGTCCAACTCTCTGATGGATGACTCCATTCGTCTTCGTCTTTTTTAGAGAACTCTTATTGGTTCTGCTGTGAAGTGGTACATTGAATTACCACGAGGTTTCTTCTCTGATTTTAACACTCTGGATATGGCTTTTCTTACACACTACCAGTTACCGATCTGATATGATACTGGGACTGAGATTTTAACTTCTTTTAAATAATCTAAAGGCACTCATATCTCGGATCATATTCATGAGTGGATACGGTGACAACATCTTATTAAGCTTGAGCTCCCTGATCAGTTACTGGATGAGTGGTTCACGAAATATTTTGTGAATGAGATTGGTAGAGAAATCACCATGGGTGGCGTTGTTATGGAGGAGTAGGCTATAAGTCGTGCTCAATATCTTGATCTTGTTTATTCACAAACGGGAACGTTGTGCGATTTGTTACCTGACCTACCCTGTCCTGGTACTTCCCGCGCTTCAACTACTCCAGCTGCCTCGCATGCAGCTGATGGTGTGATTGGGACTGCTCATACCCACTCACATTCTGTTTCAACCACAACCCCTAAACCCACCTCTTCTAATGTTCAGAATGCCCCGTCTCCTGCTCCTCCCACCGGTAAAACCTCAGAAGTGAACGTTGTTCAATCTACACCGACCGGAAAGAATAAATCAAAGAAAGCGAGAGGAAAGAATAAGGGGGGTAAAAATAATAATCCAACTGAACCAAATACAAATTCTCCTGTTGAAGAGTGGGATAAACGTAAACCGCACTACCCTTGTCTTATATGCAGTGACGATCATTATACAAAGGATTGTCCTAGACGTGCCGAAGTTTCTAAGTTCCTTCAGGGAACGCCAAAACCACCTACACCAGCTGTCTTGTCTCAACCTTTCCCGTCTCAGCAGCAGGCCTCGTTGGTCATCCATGACCAACCTTCTACTTCTTCCACATCATATGTTTTGATGTGCTCCAGTGATTCTAAGAAGAACGACGTTGCTATTGCAACTAGAGATAAAGACTATACTCCTTCTAAGGAGAAGGTTGACGACTTACCTCCTGATCTAGTACAACCCTCTTCACCGAACCCACCTACGAATGGTCCTCTTCATCTCGAACGACTAAGTCTTGATACAATCCTACGACCCCCTAAGGGTGTTGTTCACAAGTCGGCTTTTAATCCTCACGCTCGTGCGGCCCAGAACTACAGTATAGTGGAAGATCTAGCCCAAGCACCTTCAGTGATGTCTGCCCTTGAGGTCCTCCAGTCTTGTCCTGCACAACGAAGGGCCCTGTTGAAAGACATAGGTGGAATCGATCCTACAGATTCGAATTTGATAGTCTTTGACTTGGACGAACATGTTCCAAGGTTGCCCGCTCAGCTTGCTTTTCAAATACAAGTTATTGTCGCAGACAAAAGCATTTGTCGGACAGTTGTTGATGAGGGGGCCTCTACGTGTGTAATGTATCTTACTTGTTGGAAAGCCATTGGCTCTCCTCCATTAACGGAATCACAGAATACTCTGAAAGCCTTTAATGGCTCTGGTTTTAATCCTTACAACATTCTTTCCTCGTTTCCTGTCACTTTGGAAGGTAAGACCGTCCAGGTTGAAGTGGAGGTTTTTGATTCTCCCTTAGAGTATAACCTTCTTCTTGGTCGTAGCTGGGTAGATTCCATGCGCGTTTTTGTATAATCATACAGTATGTTGAACCAATTAGGTAGGTACCAGGTTAAATATATGAACGTATATATTGAGCCTCTCATCGATGAGTTGTTGAAGTTATGGGTTGGCGTCACTATGTATGACATCTCTAGACCAATAGGGAAAAAACGGTTTCAATTCCATGGAATACTATCATGGACAATTCATGATGCTCTCGGGTTAACACATTTTTGTGGTTTATTGTTACTTTATTTTGTGATTTAATATTATATATAATTATTGAAAAAATCATGCATTATTTTAAATTGTAACTCTAATTTGACTCTACATTTATTCATATATCTTGTAGGTCTTCAAACAAAGGGTAAATTTGCATGCCCGGTTTGTGGTCCGAGGATAAATCTTGTCGTTCAAGGAGTTTAGCAAAGGAAGTGTTTGATGAGTATAGGCACTTTTTGCCTAAGAACCATAGTTATCGAACTACAGACAAAGCAAAATTCAATGGTAAAGAAGAAAACGGAAAAAAAACAACGAAGAATGACACCTCACCTATGGAAGTTGGAATATATTAGAAATCGTCATGGTACGCAAATTATTTATGTATGACCTATTATATAAATCTTTGGTTAATTTCATTAGTATTAATTTCATTTTGTCCCATTAATTAGTGTTAATTTCAATTTTTTGATGTTTCAGGAATGTTGTTAAGGCACGAATGGGCTTCCACAAGGAATGAAAAGTTACCGGATGCAATTCAGTAGATTGGCATACTATGAGCACCTACAAATAGTTCATTTGTTTGATACAATGCATATCAGGAAGAACATAACAGAATTCTTATGGCGAATATTAGATGGAAGGACTGACAAAGAGAGAATTGGAAAGATTTGTTGTGACATCTAGGAAGCTAATCACGCATTGCAAAGTGTTATTATTAATTCTAATGGAAATGGTCATGAACAAAATACTAGTCTTCCTTGGTTATTGACGGAGCAAAAGAGCAATATTGTAAAAGAGGTCATTCGAAAAATTAGGTTTCCGACGGGGTTTTCGTCGAACATACAAAATATCTTAACTAAAAAAGGTGATTTTGGTGGGGTTAAAACACATCACTAGCATACATTCATTAAGGTAATTAGTAGGTTATAATATATTTCCTTATTGGTATGCATTTTTTGGAAACAAATAATAAATTTTATTTTTTTCGTTACAGTATGTTCTACCTTTATCTGTCCCAGATGACTTTGACAACAACATAAAACAAATTATTTATGTACTTGCAAATACATGAGGTAAGTATTGTTTTATGAGGAAAATGTACTTCTTATGTGATTTGTAATGAAACTTATCGACATATTATCTTTTATCTGCAAATTTATGTATGCCTTGATATTATTTTATTGCATTGACATTTGTAGGTGGCTATCATCAAAAGAAATCCATAAAGAAGATATAAGGTATTGGAAGAGAGAAATTCCCCGACTAATGTGTCAAATGCAATAGTATCTACCTCCAGCATTTGTCAATGCACAAGAACAATACCTCATACACCAAGTTGAGGAGATTGAATTATGTGGAACAGTACACATAAGGTCGATGTGGATGGTGGAGAGGCAGTTGAAGTCACTGAAGGCTTTTGTTAGACAAAGAGAACGTCCGGAGGGTTCTATGGTTGAGGGATATATGGTATATCTATGCATGGTGTATATTAGTCAATATCTACCTAAATTAGCAGAAAATATGAATGTGCCTCGCATTTGTCATCTCGAATCCATCAACAAATTTGAAGGGGAGGTCCTATTGGGGAAAGGTAAAATGAGGACTATGAAAGGTAATTATTAGATGTTGATGTAGATTTAATATATTACACATTTATTAACAATAACTAATTAATGATATTAAATTGTTATGATATCATATAGTTTCTTGAGAGTGGGATGGTTTACATTTATACACTGCAAACAACCTTGATTGGGTGGAGCATTGGATAGAATATACTAAAGAATAATTTGGTAGGTTATTTGATGCAGGAGCATCTCTCCACATCAGCCAGCCAGCCAACCAACCACGTCATCAAATTTAGGTTGCGTGTTAAAGAGAGGCACAGTCCTCATTTAAAACATGAATTGAATGTAATTAAATGTTGTAGGCTGGTGAGCCGTGAAGCCGTGCCTTTGTGCAGGCTGTAGATAAGATAGGCCTTTAATGTTTGTAAGGCTGAGATCTAGATCTGGATAGCGGACTAGACAACCCATTCAATGTAATTGAATAGGGTAGGTAGGTTGGAGGGAAGCACTCGAAGAGCCCCCTATGGTAAAAGAGATTTCATATCTCATTTTGTGAGAGTGGTAGTGGTTGTAAGAGGAGAGCCAGAGAGAGCTCGAGAACACCTTTGTAAAGAGGCATTTTTATTAATATAAACAAAAGCAGTTTTTCCTGCATGTAATTTTTGTGTTATGTGGATGTCTGTGAGTGTTCTTCATATGATATGAATGTATGCTGTAGGTTTTCATTTACAGGAGTGTGTATAATTTCAGGTAAATGTATTTGAGGTTTCATGCTAGGAGGGCATGACAGAGTACCGCGGTCTCTGAACACTAGTGCACTGAAGCACTTCTGAATTCTGTGGGTTCAGACAAAGACGTGCTGCGGCATAAGAACTGGAATCAACAACTTAGGAAAAGACCTATGAGGTTGTTGAATACCTCAGGAGGCAAGGTTGTGAAGGAGAGACACAGTTGCAGACATAATCTCTAAGGATTTTGAAAAGCTCTGCCAAGTGGGCATTGAGGAGGCACAAAAGGGTGCGTAGAAGGAGACAAAACTACTGGAAGTTCTGGAAGAGGACACTCTGCGAGGAGGGCATAGAGACAGTGTGAAGCTAGGCACAGGGAGAACAGGAAAGAACTGTTGAATGTCCTAGGAGGAGATACTCTACCAAGAGGGCATTGAGACATTATGCAGATAGGCACAGGAGAAGAGAACTTTTCGAGTTCTGTGATTTGAAGAAGAATCCACTGAGGGATCTTCGCAGGGTTACTGAACACCCAAAAGGCTCAGCAAGAAGTTGCTTGAGGCAGAGAATAGCCAGGAGGGAATTACATTCTCCATCTGTGGGAGAAAGAAGAAGGATTTATTTCCTTAGAGAACTGAGTGTTTGAGAAGCTCAGGAGATGTAGCACTTTATGTGCGTGAAGACTTTGGAGAGGCGCAGAAGTCAAAGAATCCCTTGGGGATTCAAAGGATAAGATTAGGAGGGCGAGTGCTTTTAGGCATAGATTCATGGCTACAAGGAGTGCAGAGATTGAAGAACTCTTTGAAGGAATTCAGAGTTTATAAAGCTCAGGAGAGACAAGCTTTTTCATACGTGAAGGCAAGAACTCAAGTAAAGGAGTTCGCAGAGGAGAAGGAAGACAAAGGTTGAGGCCTTTGAGAACTTGTAATTCTTCCAAGTTTGAGAAGGAAATTGTGCAAGCTCAGGAGGGAGCACAACAGCCGTCAGATTGGCTGGAGAAGGAGATATGAACCGTCGGTTTTCACATCCAGAAGGTAGTGCAACGGAGGAGCGCACAAGAAGAACAGATCTTGACCGTTGGATC
Source organism: Picea mariana (assembly GCA_032191745.1). NCBI lineage: Eukaryota > Viridiplantae > Streptophyta > Pinopsida > Pinales > Pinaceae > Picea > Picea mariana. Next base: position 8,291 of record JASDQU010412626.1, read on the forward strand.
TTGATGCAGATACTCGACAGCCGTCAGATCGATTGGGAGTTGCACGAGGTTTAACTTCGTGGACAGGAGGTTGAAAATCCCGACGAGAGGCGTAGCCATCGGGATATCGACATTCATGAAATCAGGAGTCACGATGACATGAGATTGGGAGTTTCTATGGGAAAAGTCTCGGGAACGATCTGGACCATTCGTTTGAGGAGACAGGTGGTGGAAATCGGAGACCCGTCGGTACTTCGGCTACCGGGGTTTTGAGTTGACAGAGGATTTATGTCATCAAGGTAGCGAAAGTCCCAAAATTGCAAGAAGCGATCAGGACCGTCCATCATAGGAGGAAGCATGGAGGAGATCAGAGCATCCAGGAGATTTCCCGAAAGGAAAGTCGTCCATCAACATTACAGGAATCGGGAAAGCAGGAATCCCGTGGACAAGAATTCCTTGCAATTCAGAATCATGAAGTCGGAAACCCCGACAAGGAGGAAAGCTCCATCGTGGGGCCAGCTGTCAGCATATCAGAGAAGAGGGAAGTGCCATTTAAGGGGTGAGCTGTTAGCGTAGCGAAGAATCAGAACTCGAGAGATCGGCAGTCCCGAGAGCAAATGCATTTTGGCATTTGAAACCCTGAAGTCCCGATCGAGATCAGGGACTGTTGGTTTCAGGGGCAATCATGGTCATTGATCATGCTAAAGGCAGAAAGGAGTTGCTACTGACGTCACATCGTGATTCGGAATATCAGGGATTCTATGGGCAAGAGATTTAATACATTTCGACACTCGAAACCCCGAACCTCGATAAAAGGTATGACTGCAGTCATATAGAGGAGATCATGTGGACCACGAGTCTAGCCTGGAGAGCTAACTGAAGTAAGAGTGCATCGAGATTTTGAAGCCCAAAACCCCGAAAGAAGATAAGGTTGCGGTCTTATGAGTTCTGGACATATGGACTAGGGCATAGCCAGGAGGGGCTAAGGCAAGAAAGGCCATTTTGGGAAATCAATGATTCGGAGATTGGGGATTGAAGAGGACAGAGAATTCTTGACGTCGGGGATCACAAAACCTCGAAACCCGAAATCACATCGGGGTTGTTCACGATTAAAAAGAAGAAGGGCCGTGACAGGGAAAGAAGGACCTGTGGATCGGGTTTTAGCAGAGATTCCGGCAGGGAATTGGAAGAGCCGCTTCAGCTCAAGGGGAAGTCAAATGATCCTTAAAGACCAAGAGGTCAGCGCAGGGGCCTTTGCCGAGGTAGAGGTGGCGGCAGCATCATTAAGTGGTATCAAAGCCTGATTCTTGTCTATATATTTCAGGTGAGGGAGGCATAAGAGGTAAAGAGCACTCTGATACATGTCAGTTTGGTATCAGAGTGGGATTTCATCTATATATTTTAGGTGAAACAAGAAGGAAAAATAAGACAGAACGCTGGAGACTCTGTAAGGATTGTTCACAGTTAGGAAACATTCCATTGACAGTCAGTTGGACTGTAGGAGGAAGATGGAAACACTCGGGTTGCAGAGTGACAGCAACAGGTTTGCTAGGAGAGAAAACAGAGACAACAACATGGCTACTGAAGGCCGTAGATATGCTGGAAGAAAAAACTCAGAGATATGGAGCCAAGAAGATATAGATGAAGAGCTTGCTGACATAAAGAAAGAAATAGAAAAGCTTGCATTGTGGATGCAGCAGAAAGCAAATACGAGATGGGTGTATGAATGGCCCATGAAGAAGCTGAAGATAAATTGGCCAATCAAGGAGTTGATGGCAAGAAGACAGCGCAGGTTGTTAAGGGGATGGTTGAGGTATGCGGAAAACCTCAATGGACCAGAAGAAGAAATGGTTTAGATATGTGAACCAGAGACTAGGGACATTCTTGGTGAGGAGAATGAATTGGGATCGACTGAAGATCTCAAGAACTGCCAGGAGGGTAGAAAGGAAATTCCATTTTTCCAGGTGGGCAACGAGTTGAGATCACTGCGGGATCTCAGAGACTGTCATGAGGATAGCCAAGGAATTTCACATTGCCAGCTGGCCAATGATATGAGGTCACTGTGGGATCTCGAAGACTTCCAGGAGGGTAGTGAAAACATCTCATATTTCCAGGTGGGCAGAGATGAGAATTCGAGACTGTTTGAAGGTTTCATGG
>JASDQU010412629.1:28-10426 GCA_032191745.1 Picea mariana
CTGTCTACCCATCAGACTCAGGATGATTTGTTAAAGCTCAGATTCATTTCGAATCCTTTGAACAACCCCTTCCAGAAATTTGAGGTAAATTTTGGGTTTTTGTCAGACACAATTGTCTTAGGGATTCCGTGCAATCGTGTTACTTCCCTTATAAAAATATCAGCAACATTCGCTGCCTTGTGAGTAGTCTTTAGTGGAATAAAATGGGCAGCTTTCGTAAGCTTGTCCACTACCACCATGATTGAATCATGCTTCTTTCCTGTTCTTGGAAATCCCATGATGAAATCCATTGTCACCACTTCCCACTTCCACTCAGGAATGGGTAAAGGTTGCAGAAACCCTATTGGGTGCCTATGCTCAGCTTTAACCTTCTGGCACTCCATACATCTCATGATGTATCCAGCAATATCTTTCTTTATACCTGGCCAAAAGTAACGGCTCTTGAATGCCGCCATGATTTTCTGATATCCAGGGTGCCTTGCATAAGGCACATTATGCATTTCATGCAAAATCATACGTTTCAAGTCTTGGGCATTAGGTACATAAATTTTGTTTTTGTACAGAAGTGTTCCGTCAGTTTCCAATTTATAATTTTCCACTTTCGGTGGCATCTCACCTTGTTGTATCTTTTCTACCATCTCCATGTACTGCAAATCTACATTTGCAGCTTCCAAAATTATTCCCTTTATATCAGTTCGGTACGTGCTAATGGTTGTATCATGTAATTCATGTACTCTCCTGTTGAGTGTGTAAGCCACTTTATTCTCCTTCCCTTTGATATCCTTGATATCAAAATCATACTCACACAGAAACTCCAGCCACCTACTATGCCTAGCATTCAAGGTTGGCTGATCAAACAGATACTTTAGACCATTATGGTCTGTCCTCAATTCGAACCTCTTTCCCATGAGGTAATGCCTCCATTTATTTAGAGCGTGTGCTATGGCTGCCAACTCCAAATCATGAGTTGCATAGTTCCTTTTGTGCTCTTTCAACTTTCTGGATTCATAACAAATTACGAATCCATTTGACTGAGGACCCCTCCCAGTCCTTCTTTGCACACATTAGTGCACACCATGAAATCTTTGTTTGGATCTACAATCCTGAAGATTGGAGCAGTGGTTAACAATTGCTTCAATTGATGGAAGCTTTTCTCACAATCCTCTATCCATTGAAACTTCTTCTCCTTCCTTTGCAAGGAAGTGATAGGGTGAGCTATCCTCGATAAACCTTCTGTAGTAACCAGCTAGACCCATAAAGGATCCGAATTCCATCACATTCTTTGGCATTGACCATTCTCTGATGGCTTCAATATTTTCAGTGTCTACAACTATCCCATCCTTTGAGATAATATGCCCCAAGTAATGGATCCACTCCCGATAAAACAAGAATTTGCTCAACTTGGCATACAATTGGTTCTCTCTTAGTACCTGCAACACCATCCGCAGATGTTGTTCATGCTCTTCCTCTGACTTGGAATACACCAGAATGTCATCCAGGAAGACTATGACAAACTTGTCTAGATAGTCCCTGAATACACCATTCATCAAACACATAAAAACAACGGGTGTGTTCGACAACCCAAATGGCACCACTGTGAACTCGTAATGACCATACCTTGTTCTAAAGGCGGTCTTGTCGATGTCTTCGTCCTTTATCCTTACCTGGTGATATCCCGAACTGAGGTCTATCTTCGAAAATACCCTCGCATCCTTCAACTGATTGAAGAGGTAATCAATCCTCGGCAAAGGATACTTGTTCTTTACAGTCACTTTTTTCAATTGTCTAAAATCGATACACAATCTCAACGTTTTGTCCTTCTTCTTCACAAACAAGACCGGGGCTCCCCAAGGTGACACACTTGGGCATATGTACCCCTTCTTCAAAATCTCTTCAAGTTGCAATTGCAACTCTTTCAACTCCAGCGTACTCATTCTGTAAGGAGATTTTGACACTCGAGTTGCTCCACGCATCAAGTTTACAGAGAAATCAATATCTCTCTTCAGGAGTAATCCAGGTACCTCTTGAAATACATCTTCAAACTCCTTTAGCACCTCATGATCTCTAATACTAGACACATTATCCTTAGGTTTTCCCTCCACATGAGCTGCAAATAATTGACAGTCTTTTTTGTAGCACTTCTTCAGCTGCATTGTTGATATTTATATGATAGCAACAACTCTAGGAATTCCTTGGAATGCTTTCCGATTCCCTTCCTCATCCAGGCAAGTGAATGCCTTGTTACGACAGTCCAAGATGGCATGGTGTTGGTCCAACCAATCCATCCCAATTAAACAGTCATAAGACCCTAAAGGTAGAACATTCAATTCAACCTTTGTGCTCAGTCCCTTCATATCCACTAAACATGACTTAACTAACTCAGTGACTTTTCTCTTGGTTTTTGTAGCCAGCTGCACTAACCAAGACTTTTCATGTTTGCTTCTTGACAAATGCAAACTTTCCACCACTCTAGGATCTACATAACTATGGCTAGCCCCTGAATCAATTAAAATAGTAAATGATTGGTTGTTAATCATACCTTCTACTTCAATCATGTGTGATTGAAATTCAGCTTTCTTGTTGTCTAGGGATTCATAGATCCTTGGCATTCTACTTCCCATGTCCTCCACTGTTTCATCTTGCTGAACATTATGGAAAACTCTCACTTTGCCATTTTTGTAGGGACAATCTCTGTACTTATGGTTTACCTGATAGCCTCAACACTGAATGGGTGTTTGTCTTGGCCTTTGTTCCCCTACTTCATCCATTCTCGACTCTCTAAACGATGGCTGTCCTTGAGGACTATTTCTAAAAAAGGGAGGTTTGTTTCCCTTCTGCCTTTTTTCTTTCTTGAACTTCCTCTGGTCGTCCCAAGCCTTCCAAAAGGTAGGATTTTCTCTTTGCTTCTAATATAATCATTTTGCTCTTCTTAACGTTTCTTCCATGGTATTATGGTCATCATACTGGATCTTGTCACTGATGGAAGGTGGAAGTCCACTCAGATACCTTTGAATCTTGACATTTTCTTCTTTGATGAACGAAACATACTTCAGCAATTCCAAAAACCTACGTTCATACTCATCAATGATCATGCTGCCTAGCTTGAGTTTGAAGAACTCCTTCATCTTTTTGTCATAATATCTCTTAGTCAAATACTTCTTCTCGAAATACTTCTTGAATTCTTTCCAAGTGATATCTTTCTCTCTAATGTGATACACCTGCATAAGTTGATCCCACCACATGGATGCTTTTCCTTTCAGTTGATACATAGGAATTCTTCCTTCCGCATGAGAGGAATAATTCTGTAGTTGGAAGTATTTCCTCATACCAAGCAACCATGTTTTCACATCTTCCTCCTTCTGATGTTCTCCATCAAATGTAGGAGGCTTAATCTTGTTCATCTCTCCCTTCAATTCATCCACTCCAAATCTCATGTGTTTTTTGGTAGGAGATGGGCTTGAACTACTGTGTGTATTTCTCTTGGAGCAACCTTGGGAGTGATGATGGTTTCTACCCACACTCCTTGACCTTATTCCCTCAGAAGTCTAGTGGCTCCTTGTTCTACTCGAGTCACTCTCCTTATCCAACTTCTTTTCTATTCTCTCCAAACTCTTTAACAACTTTATGTTGAATTCTCCTTGTTTTTCCTGAGCCTTTCTGAGCTTTCTGCTATCTGCTCGGCGAGATTGGGAATCTTTTTGCAATCCTTCAATGATCTTCCTTATGTTTCCTTCCTTATCTATCTCTTCTCCATGGCCATTGGAGTTCAATCCTTCAACTCCCAAATAAACATCCATTCGTTTTGCTTCGTCCTCAGAACTGGAAGCAGTCTGTGCCCTTTCCATTTCTTTTTCACTTGGTGGAAATTCTATTCGGTTCTGATGCTTGTTAAACTTCTGCATCACAATGTGCAAACAACTGGAATTTGTCATGTGATTATTCCTTAACAAAGTCCACGACATTCATAAGCAACTTGATTTAAGAAAATTTTCAGTTTCCATGAATTTTTCGAGCTATACTCGGCTCTATAGTGCACTCAGTCCTTAGCCCTTTTTCTCTCAGTTTCCCAACCCACGCGACTATGGTTCATGAACAAGTGCTAGATCTCAAGGTTCTCTAATCGAAACTTCGAGGTTTCGGGTTTTGGGGTTTCAGGATTTCGGTCCTGGAGGCTCTCACACTCACTTCCCTCTCCAACTACCAACTTCCGAACTTCTGACCTTTCTAACCACCGGGCCCACAACACAGCTGTCACCAACCACGGTGGTGACATGTGGTGTACTTAAGAAGGTCCACGTTACCTAAGGTGATGCCATCTGGCTCCACTGCGTATACATTTCCTTTGGGGCCCACTGGCATGTGGCACACATCCCATGGGTCCACATCCATCTAAGTGATGTCAATGCGACCCACTACTTCAACTCTTCGAGATTTCACAATTTCGGGTTTTGGGAGTTTGTGCATCAGCACATCCCACTTCTCCCGATAGCCGAACTCCTAAAATTACTCTCTACTCTTCTTATCGATCCAATGGATGAGATCTTTTTCCCAGATCTACGGTGTAGATCTTCTCAGGACTTCGGAGTTTCAAGTTTCGGGGGTTTGTACCTCAGCGCACCCCGCTTTTCCCGACAACTGAACTCCCGAAAGGCTTCTCGGATATCCTCACGGCACCTTCTCCAGATCTAATGGTCGTAAATGTTTTTCCCTTATTTTTGAACAGATCCTACGGATCCAACACCCCAAGTTTTGAGCGCCCTCCCTCTCTGTGTCAAATACCACACCGACTGCGGTTTTATTCTACTGCTACTTCTCTTGAGCTTCGTACATCACCCAGTAACCCATTGGCACTCAGAAACATTCTAAGGATCTCAATTAGTCCTCCAGACACAATTTCCTCTCAAAACATTGGGTCCAAAGACCACTCATCCGGCCCATATAGGCTCAACATTGAGACCTTGGGCTCTGGTACCATACTGTAACGTCCCCGGCCATCAACCCACTTGTCGGGAAACGCTACTACACAGAAACATTCTCATAGTTATATAGTATGCATTTAAATGAAGTTAAATGGCTTAACAAAGTAAACATATAATTACTGCTAACATACAGAATTAATGGAATCAATAGTAAATATCATCGCAATGGAATACATGATAGTATTGTGAGCATCGCAGACACACATTTTAATTGAAATTAAAACATGCATATACTTATCTTTGAAACTGTAGTAACTCCACCAACCACGTGAAAAATTCAAACGAACCTCCCAGCCTTAGACCTCACTTGTCATCATGCTCAACAGTGTGTCACCCCAAGCTGGGACTAAGCTCCACCCAAGGTAAGGGAATCCTTTACTAGGTTGAGCTTACAAGAAAACTGCACAGAGCAATCAGAAGGATTCTCCCGAGGAGCCTTCTTATGCCCACTAATCACGGACTCTCATTCCCCACATTCTTGTTCCACCCGAGAGTATACACCTTCACAAGCACAGTCCATTGGTGCTTCACCTCCCCTCTGGGCCTCAACAACATGCCGAATCAGAATTCTCAGAGCTCCATAGTTGGTGTTGGACTCTATCTAGAAGAAACCCACTCCCAGCAGACTCCCTCACCTGGAGAGAGTTGCTTACAGGCCTGAAAACCTGTCTCTTCTACCATGGACCTGACAACCCGATTCTTCCACCAGTACCCAATTCAATTCCCGCAAGTTCAAGATAACAATAACGACGTCAACGTTTGATCAACTCACAGGTGACAACAACAATAACAGCTTTCGGTTAACTCACGGGTGACAACAACAACAACAAAACAGGGTGTGTAAATAGGAAACGACAACAGGCCACTAAAACAAAGCACAATTCAGGTAACACCCATTTGTAGGATGCGTGACAAACAATTCACGCAGAGGTTGAACATAGACTCAACAGATCCGACAAAGGTGTATCGTTTTTTCAAGAAAACATCACAGGCTTCGGTTTTCAGAGTTGCATGAGGCTTACATAATTCAGACGCAAAGATCCCTCGATTCAGAAAGCGGGCGGAAGAATGGAGGACCAACCCCCATCTCAACTCAATTCTTCCGCTAAATTGCATGTGCCTGGGCTGACACATGTCTCCCATGAGGCTGCATGCGTTCCCTTTTGCACACGTTTCCCCTTCCAGGAGCTTAGGATAAAAACATAAATTTCACATAACTTTTGGAATAATAATAAATTATTATTCCTAAGGACTTAAGCCTCTAAGCTTAGCCCCTAGGATCAACACTTAGCCTCTCTTCCCAACCTTTCAGCCCATTTTCCCTTACCCACCTTGTGGAAGCTTAGCCCCCCATCACTCTGTCTTCGTGGTCGGTCTACACACAGTGATGTTTAATCTTTATTAATGTTCTGCATATTACATGTACAAAAACAATTCCTGGCCTTTGACACTTAGGCTCTCCAACCTAATAAACAAATAAGCCCACCAGCTTATCAAAACTTGGCTCACCAACCTACAAAACATGATTTAAAATTCATAAACATGATTACAACAAGGCTCGTCTTTGGGGATATTACATCCATGGACTAAGGAGCATAGCCATCTCTTTTCCACTTGGCATCCCAATTTGAACCTTGATCTCACCACTGCTCTTCACAACTCACGAGGCTCCTCCTCTTCGACGATATTTTCTCTTATAGTCTATCCACCTTTGATCCAGCTACCAAAACTTGTTGGAACCACCATTATAACCACATTTTCATCATAATTAAACATGCCATCACCGCCACGACTCTTGAAAATAATTACCACTCTCTCAGGTGACTACCAACAACTCATAATAACAATGGATAGTAGTTTTCCCTTTGTGGCTGGGAAATTTTTATTTTCCCTTTAATGACTCATTTCCCTTCGAAACTCACAGTGGCATTGGCTAATTATCAACCCATATGGTGGCTAAAACAAAACATCTACATATCTTCTCGGATCTTCCACTCGCAAAAGGATGCAACACAACCACAATGACATGTTGTTCTTTCTTTGAATTTGAAACCCCATGGCTCTAATACCAATTCTTAGGTTTTAAACAAGAATAATAAAATATATTTGTGAGACAAAAATAATGATGCACAAGAAACCATACATATAAACAAACAATTATCCTGGAAAACCCCTATGAGGAAAAATCATCCTAATAATAGATCTATTATTTACCTTGACCTAAATCGGCCAAGCTGGGCCAAGTGAGCTAGCCACTACTCACCTCGAGGCCACTTTACAATGGAGCCTCACAAGCCTTATAAACTCTTCTTCACATGCATTCTAAGGAATAAAAAACCACGAGCCATCAATACCATGTGCTCAAAACCATGCACTGAGACCTAAACCACTTTGACTCATTCTCGATTCAAGGTTAACCCTAACAGCTGAAAGTATTCTACCAAGTGGAGGCTTAAGGGAAACCACAAACCATTTTCTAGCAGAAGCTATAAGTCTTCTACTAAGTGGTGGTTTAAGGAAAACCACAAACCAATCACACTCGCTTACAATCACGCTCGCTTATTACTACTTGATTGATAAGACTTCGAAACTAGGATGTTGTTCCGCCATGTCAGGGGAAAGGTGAGAAGATGGAAATATGTCCACTATAAGACATGTCAATCCTCGAGAGTGAATTTGTCGGTATGAGTGACATATATTCTTGATTATTGATGACCGTCGCCAAGAAGCCATCCACCCAAAGTGGTTATTTATTCTTGTAGATGTTTTTTGTTTGAAACACCTATCTGAAGGATCATCGTGCTATCCACAATGCTCGCAAGGATGAATATCGAAGCACTGATCTTCCATGTGGCCAACTCACTGATAATGTTGGCATATTGGGATTTTCTCTTGAATTGGAGCAGGTGAACCTGAACTTTCTTGAAGGAGTCCAACACTCTAGAAATGGATTGGTTTGGTGTAATTTGTGTTGGAGTTACTTCACACACACCTAGGATTTATTTTTCCTAACGTTTTTCCTTGTTTATTAGTCATAATTAGAATTATCCAGTCTCTTATATTTTAGGGGAGAATATTCCACCTAGAGAATATTCTCTTTCAGTTGACACTTCAGTTTGACTAGTTGAGTTAAGTTTAGATGCTGCATTGGTTTTGTCACCATGCAACATTGGGATCATCACCATGCTAATTCGACCTTTCCTTGTTATCATCACCAGACTGGCACATTACCCTTGATTCCTTGATTTAACTCCTCACTACTCTTTGTTCAATCAGTTAACTGAAGACTAGTTGACTGGTTAACTCAACTAGGTGGTAGTTCACTCCCATAATTGTTGGTGTGTGTCCAGATCACTCTAGACCACCACTATGGTGCATTGGTTCTCCTCCAATGCACACTCATTGAATTATACAGAGTACATCATGTGTAAATTATTCATTATTCACAACGATTAATAAGAATTATTTCATTCTTTCTCTCCTTATTCTTCTTTCTCCAATTCTCTCTGCAAATGTGTGTATTATTGTTTAGCTAGATCTATTTTTTGCAGGTTCAAAACATTTACATGGTATAAGAGCCGACGGACTGCTAAGAAAAAGCTACACAAAAATGTTTTGCAGGTACAAGAGATTGAAGACAGCGGAAAGATGGATTTCCAAAAAGAATTCATTCTTACACCTTACAACTATTTTGCATGGAAGGAGAAATTATTCATACATCTCTGAACCAGAGGGTTGTATAGGTTAACCTTGAATACAGATATAGAACTGACATCACCCATATAAAAATACAAGTACTTAAATCACATGGATGAGGCACTCGGAACAATTTGCAGTGTTATTTCTACCGATCTCCTTTTTCACATATCTTCATGTAAGACTCCCAATGAAGCCTAGACCACCTTGGAAGGGCTCTTTGGAAAACAAGATGAGATGAGGGGACACATGATGGAGGTGGAGCTGCTCACATTGGATCCAAATAGCTTCGACAATATCCAAGATTTCTTTACAAAATTCAAGGATTTACTGTCACAACTCAAAGCTTGCGGGGTTGATAAGTCGAAGGAGGAGAAACAAATGGTTCTCACCATTCTCTCCAAGGTTGGTACTAAATTCTCTGTATTCATATCCACATTCCATTATGTCAGATTTGCCTCTGGAGCCACCTGGAAGATGCATTCTCTTGAGGACTTTATCAAATCCCTGACACAAGAGAAAACCAAGCTCATCAACATGGGCACAATCAAAGGTCCAAGGGAGCATGCACTCACTGTGCATGATGGAAGCCACAAATATCAGAAATATAAAGATAAAGATAAACGGAAAGCTCATCTGAAGAAGGAAGGGTACACAAAACCCTTCACCAATGCCTCCGAATCCAAAGGGGAAAAGGGAAGAAAAGGAGAGAAATGCATGTACTGTCACAAAGGATTCCATTCGGAATTTGCATGCATGAAAAAACAAATAGATCTGATGTCTCAGATACTTCAGCCAAACAACCTTGGAGATCGCATCCCGGAGGGTGCCAAGAAGAAGAAGCCAAAAGATCCAAATCCGAAGAAGGATATACTTCTTCGGATCTTCTGGCTTCTTCTTCTTGGCAAAGTTCCTCTTATTCTAATGGGGGACAACTCTTTTGTCGAAGTCACCGACAAAGGAAGGATTGAACTCACCAACGGAAGCTTCGAGAATGCGTTGCATGTTCCCAAGCTTTCTGTCAACCTTCTCTCCATGTATCAGATGAAGAATTATGGCACCAGAAAGAAAGTCATAATCACACCAAATTCCGTGGACATCTACAACATGCAAACCAACTCTAGGGTTGCTACTGGTGAGGTAAATCATTAGTCTAGATTGTATACATTTTTTGAATTCATTGAACCTGATTATGCTTTATTGCTTACTCATGATGATGAAAGTAATAGGATATGGAACGAAAGGTTTGGACATTTGAATTTCATATACATGCAACAGCTTAGCAAGCAAATATTGGTTGATGGTCTACCAAACATCCATTTCTCCAAGGGAGTGTGTGAGGGGTGTGTTCTTAGGAAACACCCTCAAGAGAAATTCGACAAGGGAAAGTCTCAAAGAGCCTTTGCACCTTTATATCTGATCCACAATGACCTTATGGGTCCCTTTACGCATCCATCCATCAGCAAAGCAAGGTTTGTTCTCATTTTTGTTGATCATTTCTCATGTTTTACATTGATATTTTTTCTCAGGAAAAAATCTGAGGTCTTTTGTTAAGAACCAAACATCAATATAGCATATAAAAACCTCAGGAAAAGTACTCAATGCCTTGAAAAAGAGATAATATTAGATAATAAGCCTCTTCGAGGGGGCAACCTCCTTTTACCCCACTTAAATGTTCAAGTACAAGATGATTCAAAATGAAAATGTCTCCTTGGTATATATA
>JASDQU010412630.1:0-10426 GCA_032191745.1 Picea mariana
AGAAGGTAACCTACTTTTTGTTATCATTAAACTTATGCATTAGGGATTATGTTGTAACACCCACTTTGGCATGCATTTTCCATTATTTGAGAAATAAAGTGAACAAAAAATATTGTCAATAAAAATAACATACTTGGTGGTCCAAGTGATGAGTAATTTCCTTTGGGAAGATCCAAACCATAGACATATTAGCCTAACTAATAAGTAATAGATGCAGTCGCTCAATATTTTCATCTTCTTAGAGGTCTATAAAAAATGTAGGGTATTTTTTTTGCTCTTATAATATTTTGAATCTAGATACAAATATCACCCTTCAACAAAGGCATCAAGATCTATTGCATTTTTTTTCTTTTGTAATGAAATCTACAATGAACATGAATCCCATGGTTAAGAGGGTTTGGGATACGCTCAAGATATGAATCCAAGATGTCTCATGCATGATATAGATATGAAAACATAGAATGCATCCTCTCTTATATGGGCGTCCAAAATATAGTTTGATTATGTCATTGTGTTTGAAGTTTTATATTGTCTTTCGTAACACATTGAAATCCCTCCAAAGAAAAAGTGGATCAATGTTTACCACTTATTATTATTATTAGTGTACATATAAATCGTCAAAGGTTACATTTGAAATTAAAATGTATGCTTATTATTAATTTTCGTTGAAATTACAACTTATCTATATGGTGTTTGGTTAATTTTTAAAATTTTTAAAAAATGGAAGATTTTTTTTTTTTAAATTGTGTACCTAATTTAATATTGTCAATTGCAGTACAATTGCACCAAATTTTCATCAGAAAAAGGTTGGATGAATATATACCCTTCAACTTGATATTAAGAATTACCCTCCAAATCTGATCATTTCATTCACCATTTACAAATGGCAATAAATATTTCACATGTGTCTGACCCAAAGGAATGAGGATATTTTTTGGACCCCAATCCACTTTTCAACTACACTTTCCAAACTCCATGCTCCAATGTATTTCTATGCCTTGTGCCTCAAAATTGTTCTATCCATGTCATTGATGGAGATGGGATTAAATGGAAATCAATGATCCAGATGGATATCAGTGGCCACCCACCTTTTCCAACTGGCTCAAAACATTTTTCTGTCAATTTTGGTAATTTACTATTTTTAGCAGTTTTCATTTCTGGAGCTGTTTTGAGGCCCTAAATGATGTTTTTTGGGGGGGAAAATAAGTTTGCAATATGAAAGTTCTTTCTATCTTGTGCCTAAAATGAATCTCCTCGACGATACCTTTCCAATGGTCTATCATATGCCTAAAATAGAGATCGCATGCAAAAGTTACGACCCCAAGAAGTTGATGTACTAACTTACCCAAACGGGGCCCACATGACTTTTGGCGCTTCATCTCCTAGGGTTAGGTTTTTGGATGTATAGGGTTTTTGAAATTCCTTATTATTGTAAAAAGGGCTTCATATCCTCATTGTAATTATCTTCTTTTGAATGAGCACAACCGTCACATCTCTTGTCAGAGATAAACTACCACCATTCCAGCAAGCTTGTTTCCGTTGCATTTTACAGTTTTCAGCTTATTTCGTTATTGAATAGAAAACAATTTTTCTGTATCTATGTTATTTTGTGTTAAGAACCTGTTAATAATCTGTATTCATTTCGTTCTTCTCATAAAATCCAGATCAGTGGTATCAGAGTGGTCTGCTCCTTGTCATCTTAATGCATGTCCCCAACGAGGTCGAAGTACAAAGAGTTGGGTCTCAAGCTTGTTTCTCTTGAGAACAAAAGCTCTCGCACACCCAAGCGACCTCTCATGGTAGGAAAAAATAAATATGATAGGACAGGAGATCCTTTCAAACTGTTGATTGAGGAATCCCTCATGCAACAGAGGAACGACATGATGGATAGTTTCGCACAAATCCTTCAACAACTACCAACAGGCGACACATCTTCTTCGAACGGAGGCATCACCCCCTTCAAGGTACAAATAAAATTTGATATTACTATATTTGAATTTCATATAGACGCAGATGCTATAGACAAGTGGTTGAATCTACTAGAAGGGTATTTTTCTTTCCATAACTTTTCGAATAGAGAAAAGGTTACTTTTGTGCTCCTCAAAGCTGTCCCCCATGTCAAATATAGGTGGGAAACTTTCTATGAGCAAAAGGAAATAGAGGAACCCTCATTATTTACAGTCACAACCACCTAGGAATCCTTCAAGGATGATATTAAGGAACAATACTACCCTTTCAGAAGTTATGATGACCTGTATACCAAATGGACCACATTGCGGCAAGAAAGAGACCAAGTAGTGCCATATTTCACAAATATATTCCATACCTTGTGCACCAAGCTGGTATCAAAGATTCAGAGTGACATATAGTGCTCAAGTATCGCGGTGATCTGCATAGATACATCCATACCAAAATGGAATTTTTGGACATCTCATCCTTGGGCGCGACCTACCGATATGCTGTCAAAATTGAGCAGAAGCTCAAACAAAAGAAGCGGAAATTTGGGCTTGGGAACCCCTCACAACAAAATCCAAGAAAGGGAGGCCCCAACCCATAGCACAAAGGACAGTATCAGGAAAACCAGTTCAATCCGTAAGAAAAGAAGGACACTGGAAATACAAAGAAAGATACTGAGAAGTGGTGTGACTTCCATAAGAGCCCTTGGCATAACACTGTTGACTTTCGCTCAAAGCAGTCGTTGGTGGCCGAAGTGAAATCCTCTGAATCAAATGTGGATTCTGACTCTGAGCCAGAACCAGAAAGGGGAAGACAGATCATCTATGTGAAACCTAGTGCCACCGTTCCTACCACCAAGCTCTAGCATGGTGAACTGACGAGCCAGAAGAAGGAGAGTGCCTCTTCCATCATAGATGTGGGTAAAAGGCACCCCGTTGCACTTCATCGTTGATAGCGGTAGCCAAAATAAACTCATCTCAGCAGAGGTCATCAAGTGGCTGGCCCTTCTGACAACGCTGCATCCACAACCCTACACCATTGGATGGCTCCGCCAAGGAAGCGATCTCCGCATCAGCTAACAGTGTCAACTATCATTTGACATCAAGCCCTTCAAAGATGAGGTATTGTGTGATGTTGATCCTCTTGAAGTTTGTGATGTTCTTTTGGGCCAACCTTATTTATGGAAATGCCATGTTGTATATGATTCTAGGCCTCGTAGTGCTATTATTACTTTGACCAGGAAATTGTACAGGATACCCGAGGCAGTCCCACCTAGTTCTATTTCCTTGATCTATACTAAGCAATGCAGGAATGTCATCTCTCAAATGGGGAAGTTTGTCTTCTTCGTGATTCGTTCTCAGAATAAGCAAAATATCACAGCCACATCCAGGGTCTCTACGATCGAACTCTCCACACAACAGAAGAAAGTAGATAAGGTCGTGGAAGAATACTTAGATATCTTCTCCTCACCTACAGGGGCACCTCTGCATTGCCAGGTCAAGCACCCCATCAATCTGATCCCTGTCGCACCGCTTCCCAATGGATCAGTCTATCACCGCTCTTAGTTAGAGAATGAGGAGATCAAGTGATAGATCCAAGAACTGCTCCACAAGGGGCAGATTTGTCCTAGCTCATCACCTTGTGGGATCCCAATCGTGTTGGTACAGAAGAAAGATGGAACTTGGTGATTCTGTATTGATTACCGAGCTCTGAATAAAATCACAGTCAGAAACCGGTACCTGATTCCCCAAATCTACGACCTCCTTGATCAACTCACGGGGATCAAATACTTCAGTAAGATTGATCTAAATTTTGTCTACCACTAGGTCCCGATAGAACAGACAGATGTATGGAAGATCGCCTTCAATTCAAAGGAAGGCCTTTTTGAATGGTTGGTCATGCCCTTTGGTTTGACAAATTCCCCAGCCGCTTTCATGAGGATTATGGACGATATCCTGTGACCATTCACCAATACTTTTGTAGTGGTGTATCTGGATGACATTCTCATTTACAACAAAACTTGGGCTGAACACCTGCAACATATTCAACGGGTTCTGCACACCCTGCAGCAGTACAAACTATACACCAACTTGGAAAAATTCTCCTTCAGCATGGACAAGGTCCATTACCTGGGATGCATCATTGATCAGCATAGAGTACATGTGGATCCAACCAAGATCCAAGTCATCTGTGACTGGCCAGCCCCAACCACACTCACTGAGCTTCAGAGCTTCTTGGACCTTGCCAATTTCTACCGCAGGTTTGTATTGGGATTATCCCATATTGCATGGGCCCTCAATGAAATAAACAGGGGTGGTGGTAAGGAGAAATTTGCATGGGGCTGGCCCCAACAACAAGCGTTCAATTATTTGAAGCAACACTTGTGCTCAGCCCCAGTACTTTCACTACCAGACCTGCAAAAACCCTTTGAGATCGAGACATATGCTTTAGACTATGCTGTGGGTGTTGTTCTCACTTAGCACGACCACCCTGTGGCCCATCATAGCGAGACACTATCAGATGTTGTTTGTAAGTACCCTAATTACGACAAAGAAATGTACTCCATTGTGCAAGCCTGTCACCAGTGGATACATTACATTATTGGGAAGGAGACAGTCATCCACGGTGATTATAAGCCATTGTAGTTCATGCAGACACACGGAAAATTGCAGAATGACTGCCATAAAAAAGGGTCCACATACTTGCAGCAATTCCACCTCAACATCAAGTATAAAACAAGCACCAATCGCATCATTGATTGCCTCAGCAGACCGATAGTTGCGGAACTCACCACGGTGCTAGAATTTTGTGGCCATGAGACCTCTAGATGGCCCCAAATATATGAGATAGACCTGGACTTCGCCACCACCTACCAAATTTTTGGTGAAAACATAGTTGTCGATAATTTCCATCTTCAGGATGGGTTGTTGTGTCGTCTTGGCCATATTTGTGTTCCATCAAGCGAGTGAGTGAAGTTGATCTGGGAATCCCACTACAGTCAGGTGGTAGGACACTTCGGCGTTTAAAATATAGTGGCGATGCTATAGAAACATTTTTACTGGATGAAACTTTGACAGGAGGTTAGCAAGTATATTAGGTCCTGCATTTCCTGCTCTATTGCCAAACCGGCCACTAAGAAACAGGGCCGGTACAACCCTCTTCCTACTCTTGACAGGCCATGGGAATCCATCTCAATGGACTACATGCCAGGCCTCCCGTCCACCAAGTAGGGAAATGACTGTGTTTTTGTGGTTGTTGATCGCTTTTTTACGATGGCGATTTTGGTTTTTTGCAAGAAGAGCATCACAACAGAGGCCACTACCAAGCTCTTCTTTGAATGAGTCTGGGTACATTTTGGAATCCCACAAACCATTATCTCAGATCGGGACAATTGATTTCTCAACACATTTTGGTCGAGCCTCTAGTCATTGCTGGACACCAAGCTCACCAAATCCATGGCCTTACACCCCCAAACAGATGGCCAAACCGAGGTTGTAAATCGAATAATTGTGCATATCCTTCGCATGTATAATTCAAAGCACCCTCACACATGGGATGAGAGCCTTCCCTATGTCCAACATTGTTACAACCGAGCCCTACATAGCTCAACCGACCACAACCCCTTTCAGGTGGGGTTGGGATTCCAACCATTGGGTCCCATAGATGTTTCACTTCCCCTTGCGGTCACCTCGACCGACTCATCTCTTGCTCCAACTAAAGCTGACAAAGCCACTTGGTTCATTGAGTAGATCTAGCACATCTGCCAATAGGTTCAGTATATCCTACATAAATCCAATGACAAGTACAAACAACGCCTTGATCAATATCGGGTGCCACATAAGTTTTAGGTGGGCGACAAAGTTTGGTTTCACTTAGAGAAAGAACACCTTACATGACCCCATCAGAAGCTTCACCCACTCCGTTATGGGTCGTACACTATCACCAAGTCCGTGGGGGATAATTCTTTTGATCTCAACATTCCTCCTTTCCTTGTCACAAGAGTTGGTTCTAGGCTATAATAGAGCCAAGCCTTAGCACATTTTAAATGAAATACATTTTTTCACTCGGACTTGGCTTGGGTTGCATGCAAGTAAATTTGGAGATAACCTCAAACCACTTTTGATTGGAAACTGCCCCTTCCAACTCGAGAGGGATCTCTCAAAAATATGTGTCAATAGGATATTCAATAGGCTTAACAATGCGCAGATCTGTGGGTAACAAAATTTTTTGGGTTTTTAGGGTTGACGGGTTGGATCATAAAGTAGTCCATTGGGCATGGAGTCAAATGATCAAGCAAGTAATAAGAGTGTTTCGGAAATGGAAATTCATGGAGCAGAGGCGAGATAGAAGTTGATTACAGAGGGAAGGATTTATAAAAAGTATGACAACAGAATAAAGAGAAAACATATCAAAATGCAAGGAGCACTTAGCAATGAGTGAATTCCAAGCATAAATCAGTGGAAAGAGATAGTTGGGATAAAGCATCTAGCAAGAATGAATTCTGAACCTTCATATCTCTACAAGAAACAACCTATAACCTGTCAAACAACAGAGCATCTAAAAAATGGATGAATTCTATTACAAACACAGTTACAAATCGGGAAGCAAATGGAAATAAAACCAAGTGAAATGATGTGAAAACAAAGCAATAAGACATTCTCTGCAAACAAAATCACATGAATCTCTGATATAGATCGAAAATGCTCTGTACTCTTTTATTAAAAATGAAAACAAGTGCTACAGCCCAGGTGTACTACTCCCTCCTCATTCCTTTTACAAATATGCCTCATATATCTATTGAGGTTGAAATCCTCTCTAATCTAAAAGATAACAATAGTTACAACCAATTCTTGAAACTTTCTGCCATAGAAAATGGGCCAAACTGCCGAAAACTAGGGCTGCGGTTATGGCTTTGTATCTCTCGAATAGAGACATTTGTGTATAAAATGAAAGAGGATTTTGTGCATCTATTTATTCTGAGAAAAAACCTCTCTTAGTTCCCTGAGACCCCTTTTATTTTTTCCCAAATCTGCATTTAACAAACATGTGTTAAAATTGCAAAATATGAAATCTGAAAATTAGGGCTTGGAAATGGATTCAATTCTCCCAATATGTGACACCTGTAGGAAAACTGAAAGATTCTAATGATATCTGATGTGTTAGGCACAAAATCCTCCAACCGTTTCTCAAAATGATACTCCAGTTGCTCAAAATCCTCATTTGAAAATGATGACTCACCACAGTAAAAACGCCATATTTCTAAAAACGAACCTCATCTTCCGAGGGAATTTTGACTGCCTTAAAAATCTCAAAATGAAATTATGATGACACCAATGGACATCTTAGTATTTTTAGATGTCTATAGACTATTAGAACGCAAAAAATGGCCTCTCCATGGCTGAGAAAATTGCATTTTTCTAAAGCAGTTTTGCTTATGACTAAAGTCTCGATTTCGGGTTTTCGGGATTCGGGGAAACGAAGCAGTGGTTATTAAAATATTCATGTCGGACAAATCCCTGAAATAGATTTTTTCTTTTACATTGCACTCTTTCGGGCCTTCAGGTTTCATGTATCATGTCCTCAAGAGTTATGACATGCAAGGAATCCCGAATTGCGAAATCGCGATGGGATTAATTAGACGATAATCATTTGTTTTAATCTCTTAATTAATCACGATTAGCAATTAATCTTTGACCTTTCATGGATTTAAGTTTCGGGAATTTGATAATACTTGATGCGAGAAATCCCAAATCGCAAAATTGTGATGATATTTATTAACGCTAATCTTTCTTAATCTTTATTTGACCCGGCTTATCCTTTAATACTTTAGTGAATTCGGGGATCGGGGCTATAGTTATTAAAATATCTACGTAGGCCAAATCCCCGATGGCTAAAAAAAACAAAAAAAAACCCGGCCTTATGAGCTTTTTCTCCATGTGGCTTAATGCTCGGTGTATGTGGTCGTTCTACTGCCAATGCTTCCATTCATTCTCCTAAGTGACCGAAAGCCAAAATTTCAATATTTGTTACAACAGAGGCTCCATCTAGGGATGGTGCTTTCCTGCAAAGCACCAAGAACAGTAGACCACATGCCTTCATCCATTGGGCGACCTAAAATCATCCTTATCAAACTCTAAACTCTGTCACTTTACTTGCACCTTTCCGAAACAAAAAACCGCTTATGCATTCATTGGGATATGGAGTTGTAATGCTTTAAACAAAACCATATTGGATTCCAAACTAAACCAGAAACATACTGAAAACCACTGTTGTACTCTGGTGCTCAAAGTCAATCTTATTTATATACATCACCTACTCTAACCGATATCACTGCTTTGTTCAAGTATAGGAAAACTTCCAAATCAACCAAGCGAGTATCTGACTAACAAACTTAATTATACTTCCATCTTTGAGAAAAAGGATGATAGGAGCAACTGCAAATTTCAAAACATGCCCTGGGAGCAGGTACTTACAGTTTTGAAAATCAGACTTCAAGAAGTTGGAAATAAAAAATTCAGTCCCCCATTTTGACTCCATATAAACTGCTACTAGATCATATAAGGGAAGAGATATACCACTTTTGCAATTAATCCATACTTCCTCCTGTTGGGCAAGTTGTCCGAAATGTTTTTTCGCACTTTATCCATTGTTAATTTTTTCTTCCATTGGTGCAAAAATGTCACATTGAAACTTACTGGTATGTTTCTCAATGGTTGCTAAACAGGGAGGAGAGATCAATTGTTTCAGTAACCCCTCCTTATTTCCTTCACCTACTGTCCAAAGATCTTCTTGGTAGCTGTCATACATAGGCTGATCTCTTTCATGATGTTTTTGATTGCTTTCCTATTGAACCAAAGTTTCTTGCTGCTCATCATCTTCAGAAACACTTTCATCACATTGATCAAACAAAGGAGGACTGTTGTAAATTTTTGTGTGTGATGAAAAATAAATTTTCTCTTCTTGTTCTTCTGGATATTCATCGTAAACAGGTTCATCAGATAACTCATGAGTGTCATCAGTCAGACAAATTCTAGGAATATCAGCTGTGAAACCATCTATCTCAGATCCACACTCCTCCAAATCATAGTCTAAAGAATCTTCAAACAACAAACATTCTTCAAGGTTATTAAACATGACAACCCTATCTTCTTCATGAAACAAAATAGTGCCTACAAGATGATCTTCTGGCCAGAAATCATCATCATAAATTGGTTTACTAACTTCCTCTAAAGTTCCATGGCTGTCATGATTTAAACTTAGATTTTCATTTTCAGTAACAGAAGAAGTTTCACTCACAAGTTCAGGACTATGTGAATGCTGCAGATCTATGTAAGCAGGGGTTGCAACATGACTGTTCAGGAGTAGATCTATCTCTTCTTCTGTTAAAGGAGGAGGTGGTCTATGCAATTTCTGGATCAAGCAACTATTGTTTTCTTTCTCTTCTGCATGTTGACCATGATGTTGAATATCATCTTCTTGAATGTGATCACAAGAGCTATCATATCCTACTTTTTTATCAGCCAACTCTTCTTCATATTGATTATCTTCATCGAGTTGAGAAATTTCTGATTTTCCTTCCTCCTCTTCAAGAAGATGTGTTTGATCTGTTTGTCCTATGAATTTTATATTACAACAATCTTCAAAAAGTATTTCAGCTAAATAGATTCTTTTACAATGTTGATGAAAAAGTATGTGAAAATATTTCAATGAAGGAATACTGGAATGAGGTAAATATTTATACCAAAGTCTAGCATCTCTTTCCAATGAAAACATAAACAGTTTCATGAGGACATCTTCATGATGTATATTTAATTCATCCATGAGCTTGTGGAATTCAAACAAGTGTTGAGCGGGATTGTCGTCCGCATATTCTCCAAATTTAGGAAGGACATCTTCCCAAACTTTAATGTCTGGAACAGTGCTTGGAAAACCATAAACATTTGCAAAGTCTAGAGGAGAAAACCTTGCAGCAATCTGAGCGATGAACGAATCCGACATTTTGAGACCAGTGGATTCGCCAGTGAATCATGTAGAGTCTTCGAACCAAGGAGTTTCTAGGTGAATGATCACAGCCAATTGAATGCCTATCCATTGTTCACCATCAAGAAATAGATCTGAACTTTTTGTCGTATCCCAGGGAAGATAAATTCTTTCCTCTGTCCCCAACAACGGTGCCAGAAAATGTTGTCACAAGATTTGGTTCTAGTCTATAATAGAGCCAAGCCTTAGCACATTTTAAATGAAATAAATTTTGTTACTCGGACTTGGCTTGGGTTGCATGCAAGTAAATTCGAAGATAACCTCGAACCACTTTTGATTGGAAACTACCCCTTCCAACTCAAGAGGGATCTCTCAAAAATATGTGTCAATATGTTCAAGGATAAATTCGTGAGTGCGGACACAGACCAATCTCCACAGATCCACCTGGATCTGGAACAAACCGTGACAGAATACTACTCTTTCCCTAGTT
>JASDQU010412632.1:0-10426 GCA_032191745.1 Picea mariana
TATTTCTTTAACAAAGACACATGGAATACATTGTGTGCTTTAATATTGGGTGGTAAAGAAGTTTTGTATGCTATTGGTCCTATTCTCTCTAGGATTTCAAATGGTCCACAATATCAGGGAGAGAACTTAGCACACATACCCACTTTCAAGAATCTTATCTTGGGTTTCACCCAGACATACACATGGTATTCTATTTTGAGTTAGCTTGCTATCAACATAGCTCTTCTGTCTATCTTGGGAAGTTTTCAGATTCTTACTTTTCTAAACTATGACTTGCTCCATTTACTTCAGTAATTTAGGTCCGAGTGCAACTTTTTCCACTGGACTATCCAAACTAATTGGAACTCTACACAGCCTTCCATATAGAGCTTCAAACATGCCCATTTTCAATGATTCTTGATAACCATTATTGTATGCAAATTCTACCAAAGGTAGATATTCTTCCCACTTCTTGGGTTTATGCATAACATGCATTTGTAGCATATATTATAGCACTTTTCTCATCCTTCCAGTATGACCATTGGTTTGAGGATGGTAGGCCATACTATACACCAACCGTGTCTCTAAACTTGCAAACAAGCTTCTCCAGAAATTTGAGGTGAACTTAGTATCCCTGTATGAAATTATGGTTTTAGGAAAACCATGCAACTTGAATATCTCTTTCATGAAAGCATAAAAAATGTTTGTGGTATTAAAAGTAGACTTTATGGGAATAAAATGAGATGCCTTGCTCAAAGTATCCACCAAAACCATGATTGCATCATGTTGTTTGATTGTCTTTGGAAAACCTGTGATAAAATCCATGTAAATCACTTCCCATTTCCACTCTGGTATCTGTATGGGTTGCAATAGTCCCACAGAGTGTCGATGCTTGACCTTCACCTATTGGCAGTCTAGACACTTCAAGATATATCGAGCAATGTATTGCTTCATCTTATCCAATATTACAATTGCCTAACCATTGTCACCATTTTTTGATAACCAGGATGACCGACGTATGGCCTCTTATGGAACTCATCTATAATCAATTATCTCAGGTCTGCTGAATCAAGCACATACAACCTCTTATTGTACATCAACAGGTCATCAAAACTTAGTTGACATCCTTTGTACCTCTTTTTCTTAGGTTATTGTTTCAACTTTTCCCTCACTTGGTTGAAGAGCTCTTCTTATGATAAGAGGGTATTAATTCTCTATCAGATGTTGGAATCACCTACACTTGTTGCTACTAAGTGTATTTTCTGAATGCTTCAGCTGAGTGTGTCAACTATTTTATTCTCCTTTCCTTTTATGTGCTTGATTTTGAAGTCAAAATCATTGATCAATGCCATCCACCTGGTCTATCTAGCATTTAACCTTGGTTGGTCAAACAAATACTTCATACCACAATGGTCAGTCATGAGGATAAATCTCCTCCCAAGCAGGTAATGCCTCCACATATTCAATGCATGTACTATTGAGGCAAGTTCTAGGTCATGGGTAGCATACCATTGTTCATGTTTTTTCAACTTCCATGATTCATAACAAACCACTTGTCCTTATTGCATGAGGATTCCGCCGAGTCCCTTCTTGCAAGAATCCATGCAAACCAATAAATAATTTTCTAGGTCCGCGATCCTTAAAACAAGAGCGTTGGTCAACATCTGTTTCAATTGTAGGAAACTATCTTCACATTCTGTTGACCACAAAAATCTCTTTCCTTTCGTTTGTAGTGACATAATAGGATTTACAATTTTCGAGAATTCCTTGATAAATATTCTATAATATCTAGCCAATCCCATGAAGGATCTCACCTCCATCATATTTCTAGGGGTTGGCCAATCCATGATACCACAAAAAAATCATAGTGGCCATACCTTGTCCTAAAGGATTTCTTATGGATGTCTTCATCCTTAATCCTAACTTGACGATATCCTGATATCAAATCTATTTTTGAGAAAACTATAGCTCGTATGAGATGATTAAATTGATCATCTATTCTAGGAAAAGGGTATTTATTATTGATGGTCATCTTGTTCAACTATTGATAATCGATGCATAACCTTAAGGTTCCATCCTTCTTCTTTACAAATAGATCTAGTGCTCTCCATCAGGATACAATCGGTCTAATGTAACCCTTATCCATCATTTACTTCAACTGCATATTTATTTCCACCAACTCGGTGAAACTCATCCTATAAGGCACTCTCGATGCTGGCACTGCTCCCAACATGAGATCAATTAAAAAATCAAGGTCTATTTTCGGAGGTAATCCAGGTAGCTCTTCCGAAAACACATCTCTGAATTCCCATAACACTGGATGGTATTCAATATTCATCTCGCCACTTTCTATTGAATTTAGGACTTTTCTAGCATACATAGGACACCCTCTTCTACTATACTTTTTGAGTTGTAATGCTAATATTTGTCTCACGTAGATTGTATTTTGAATGCCTTGCAAAATTATCGTACTTCCTTCTTTGTCTTCACATTATATATTTTTCTCATAGTAGTTCAATTTTTCCTTAAGGGCGTCTAACCAATCCATTCCCAATAATACATCATAAGAGCCAAGGGGTAAAACATTCAGGTCCACTTGGGTAGAACTCCCTCAATCCGATTTGGACAAGATTCAATGACCTTTACCAATCTCCTCTTTGTTCAAGTGGCTAAAAGTGGACCAACCATGCTTTGGTGTGTTTCTTTATCTGTAATGAACATGCCTCAACCAATAAAAGTGAAAAATCACTAAGATTAGATCCTGGGTCAATTAAACTAGATTTTGGTTGTCTAGTAATGATACCTTCCAATTCCACCATAGAAGCTTGGTGGTCTACTTGTTGATTTTCCACCATTGCGTAGATTCTCGGTATGCTCTTGGCTACGTTTTTTACTGTAGATTCCCCCTGTATGTTATACACTCTTTTAATGTCATGCCATCTTTGGGGGAAATCCCTCAATATATGTGGCTCTCGACATCCCCAACATTATAAAATTCCTTTCTTTGATTCCTCTTCTCTTTCCTTTTTCTGTTTTGCTGACTTATTCCTACTTTGGGATGAATTTTTTTTCTAATGCACGCTCCTTCTTGGATGAACCGACTGTGCATCCTTCCCGTAATTCTTGCAGGGAAAATGATTAAATCATTTATTTTGGAATCCACTCTTGTCCCTTCTTTTCCAATCCTTAGGAGACTTATTCTTGTATTGGACTCATCGTAACAACATTTAGGCTTCCAAATGGTGTCTTCTAGTGTCTTGGGTTTGTTGAACTCAATTTGATCTTGGTATGACTGTGGAAACTCACTAAGAAAACAATATATCGTTTCCTTATTGTCCTTAAGGTAGGGAACATACCTCAACAGTTCCATAAATTGTTTTTCATATGCCTCCAAGGTAATTTGACCCATCTTAAGCTCACATAATTCCTTTATCTTTTCATCATACTACTTTTCATATAGATAAGCCTTGCAAAAGTATCTCTCAAATTGTTTCTAGGTTAACTTTCTTTCCTTTACCCTTGTGATTTCCTTGAGGTATTCCCACCAAATGGAAGATCTACCATTCAGCTTAAATAATACAATCCTTGCCTTAGTATTGTCAAAGTATTTATGTACTCATAATTTCTTTTTCAAGTTGAATAGACAAGCTTCAACTTCCTCTCCTTTCTTTATCTCACCATCAAAGGTAGGCGACTTAGCCTTATTGAATTATTAATTTATAAAACTATGATATTTCTTACTCTTTCTCTTATTGGAAATGTTGGATTCCATGCCACTACTGAACTGTCCTCTTGGATTAGTCTTTTGACCAGAGAAATCCATGGAATTACCTCCACTTGATCCACCTCTCTTAGCGCCTTGGCTCTTTCTTTTGGAATAACTCTTTAACGTGTCGTTGTGAGACGTTTCATGTTTTTGGGCATTCGAAGGGGTTTTCAATCACTCCGACCGCTGTATCTCTACATTGATGGGACCTTCATGCAGATGTTTTTGAATTTTGGATAGAATTAGTAGAACTACATTCAACTCTAACTATTTGGAAAGGGCTCTCATAAGCCTCTCATTATCTGCCTTAAGACTCCTAACCATGGCCATCAAATTTGGAGGGGTCTCCCTATCGCTCTAACCATCAGATTCTTCATCTCTAAAGTGCATAAGGTCATCCATATTGTTTTGTACCCTTCACTTCTATGATTTTTTCAATTCATCCTACATGTTAAAACAATAATCATTTTTATCATTTCATGTCAATATTCTGACTCAGGGATTTCAAACAACATAAATCCCTTTTGAGAAACCTTATGTGGTTTTAGGGACCCATTCAATCCTCGATTTTGAACTCTACTCTAATGCAACTCTATAACACACCCGACCCCATATATTCCCTTTTAAGGGATGGGATATTGTAATTAACACTTTTCTTATCTATCTCAATCCCCTCACTTACAACTTCATATTATTTTTCTCATTAGGAGTTTTCCATCGATGGATAGTCCACTAAAAAATGAGTCCTATATCAAAATTTATGGCAAACAACCCCCCCTGTATTTTATTCTATGGTTGATTTGTTGAATTATTGTAACTTCAAAGAATACTCTACTTATATTTGAGTCATTATTGTATAGATAAAATACCCTTTTTTGGATTGATAAAGTCGAGTCTTGTATAAGATCAAATCCCTTTTTGTGGATTGGTCAACATGTATTTATATGGTGGTATTTGTAAAGTCATCCCCTATTAATTGTAAAGTGGTTTTAGCTACTTATAGGAGAAGTCAACTCCACCAAGTGAAGAGTCACAACCCTATATTCACCTCACAACTTGTATTTATATGTGAGGATGGTGTCTCATTTTAACACACACCATACTAGCTTTGCAACGATAAAGAAGTGTGTAAGTCTTGGAGGATATGCTACTACAACTAAGTGTGACGTCAAGGAGGGTTCTTGGTATGTGCCTTGGTATTTCTTGGTTAAGTGGTGCACTACTCTTCCTAGTAAAGGAGTAGAGGAGGATCTCCTGCTTGATCTTTGGTCTATCTATATTGAGGAAGGTTTTGTTGGGTTTTCTTCCCCTTGAGGGTTTTCCAGGAAAATCTGTGTCACTATTGTTTTTGTGATTGCCTCTCTTTCAGTGATCTTATTTATGCATCTAATGTGATACATGATTATAATAATAAAGAAGAACCTTAACTGCTAGTTGTATAATTTAAAACTTTAACATGGTATCAGAGCAGGCCTGAAAGAGACCAAATCACAATCCAATTTTCAGTATTGCAACTGCTGTAGAATTAGGGTTTTTTCATAAAACCTAAGTGTGACATTTTCCATGACATTTTCCATGTTTAAGGAGGACATTGGGGGAAGTAACCATATCTATGAGTTCTCCCTAGGAGGGTGCATCTAGTCCTTGGATTAGAATTATGAAATATGAAGTTTGGGAAATTAGGGTTTCCTCATAAAACCCTAAGTTACAGTTGTAGTGAGAATTTTTGTGAAGTGTTGAGACTGATTTTTATTGTCCTTGTGTGCCTTACCATAGAAAATATCCAAATACCTTTAGATTACAAATTTCATCACCTTTGAAGTTTTGAAGGTTCATTAGTTCTTGTCGTTGTTTTCGGATGGTGCCACTACCTGTCGATGTTGTCAGAGGTTTAAATATGTTCAAACTGTATCATTATTTTAAAGGGTATTTGTAGGAGAAAATATATTTTGTCTAAACAAAAATCGTAGATCTAGAGGGATATCAGATCCAACACATTCAGAGGAACTATGCACCCAATTGGTCAAAATTAAAGTCAAAGTATTAGATTTATTAAGGTTGAGATTATAGAGTTTATTCCCCAACTCAGATTTCTGTCAAGATAACATATTGTCTTAGTACAAATGACAGGTTTAAGAAATCACTTGTCATCTTGAGTGAAGGAGACACAGAAGAAAACCAACACACTCATTCTTGAGGACAAGACTCCATGTTCTAGGTTTGATTGATTAAGTTGTTGAGATTCAAATTTTCACATGTCAAGCTTGATAATTGCCTCATTGCAAGTAAACACTATAGTTTTGATAGAAATCTTTGAAAAGTATCATACTTGGTAGCATAGGATCATTATGGATATAAATTCTTATTGAAATCATTTACGAGATATAAATAACATCTCCTCTAGGAGAAACTTCTTGTTTTGTTTCCAGGTTACCATGGGGGAATGATTGATCACAACACTAGAAGAGTGTTGCTATGATTTATTATTATTGTATTTATTACTTTTTACCCTTGTTTCAGGCATGTCACAAGTGATATCTCCAAAGGAGCTATTGTGAGGATTGTTCTTGCTATTGTTTTATTATTATTATTATAAAGAGCATTATTCTTGTTTGTTGTTTCTCCCTTGTTGTTGTTGTTGTGGGAAGGTCACATGTGATAACCCCGAGGAAGATATAGTGACGGTTGCAAGAGGAAACATATTAGATGGGACATGGAGTAGACTATCCAAGTTGTATACATGACCTTATACATCCATGTACCAAAGAAGATGAAGAAGAAGTTACTTTTGAGATATAGACTATCTCATATGGAGATTTATTGTAAGGAGCAGAAGGATCCAAAGATGACCGAACATTAGAATAGAACTCACAATAGACTTGGTCAATGGATAATCAATCCACCTTGAAAAGAAGCATAATTCATTTGGAGTCTAACTCGACTTTTCATACTAAGACTTGGTATTCAACACCAAGGGTATCTTGCAAATACTATTAAGTTTTGGTAGACTCAGAAGAATTCAAGAATTAGAGTAAGACTGGTCTCATAATGGACCAGATGGGAAAAAGAAATGTCTTCCAAGACAAAAATACATATGCCATGATTTGAGAAGACTATATCATAGCTCTCAAGACTTCTAGGAGATGTGAAATATCCTTGGAAGATTCCCTTGTTTCAGTGACAGAGGAGGAATCCAGTTAGAAGGATTGGGATACAGATTTTTCCTTAAGACCAGAAGAGAAGTCAGTGGTGACTTCCAATATTGATTTAATAGATCAAACATGTTGCAGAAAACCGTATAGAGATGTACAAATCCTAATTTGTTTCCATAGGATTCTCCCAGCAAGAGGGAGAAGAATATGATGAAACACTTTCTCCAATAATCAAAGAAATATTTCCAGTGTTCGTGAAGATAACCAAAGAAACCATTATTTTGATACAGTGTGAGATTCATAGGGAGCGATTCCTATATTTGAGTTTGAGTTTCCTCCATGAAAGACGAAAATATACCTTTAATATCAACCACTCTCAATTTCATATGAATCTGCTGCCATGATAGAATAGAGGAGCTATTCTCAGAGTTCAAAAACTACAGTGAGAATAGAGAAGTCATTCTCAAATTCAGAAAGAGCGCTTGCAGGGTCCCAGTTCCATAAGGAATGGTTGCAGAAAAAGTATAGGACATACTCTCAAGCAGTGATACAAATAGTGCTTTGCAGAAATCACATAGAACCAACACATGATTATGAAAATTGAGTTGAAACTAAGAAAGTGTACCAGGTTGGTACAATGTGATGTGAAAATTTGGTTTCGAAGTACAGGACATGAAGACTCATGTCTGCAAGTTGAAGCAAGATCCAAGAGCTTGGTATGGCAAGATTGATAGTTTTCCGATGAGATTGGGATTTACCAAGAGTAAAGATGATCCCACCCTTTACTTAAAGATTGAAAATGATGGAGAAGTTGTATTTCTACTATATGTGTATCACTTATTCTTGACAGATGAAGAAAATATCATCACAGAGTGTATGAAGAAGTTTTTCGCTGAATTTTAAATGAAGGAACTAGGCCGGATACACTATTTATTAGGTCTTGAAGTATGGAAGAACCCAAAGAGATTTTCCTTAATCACAGAAATTATGTTGTGGAAATTATGAAGAGAGTCAACATGATGTACTGTAGAGCCATGTCCACTCCTATGAATATGAATTTGAAGTTATTGGATGATACTTCGTCAGAAATAGTTTATGTTACTCTATACAAATAGATGATTAGTTCTTCGATGTATCTGACAAATACCAGACTAGATGCATTCTTTGTTGTGAACACCTTGAGTCAATATCTAGAGGAGCCTAGACATGTTCACCTTGTAGATGCAAAGCATGTGATGAGATACCTTAGGGGTACGTTGGACTATGGCCTCTATTAAATTGGAGATTGTGACTTCATATTGTATGGCTATATTGATTCATATTGGGATGGAGGTGCTTCAGACAGAAAAAAACTTCAGGATGTTGTTTCAGTTTGGGGTCAACCATGACTTCATGGAAAATAAGGAAGCAATCCAGTATTTCTCTTAGTACGGTAGAAACAGAATACATTGCATCATGTTCCACCAGTTGTGAAGCCATATGGCTTCAAAAGCTATTGATGGGTCTGTTTGATTTGGAGATGGAAGATACCATGATTCTATGTGATAACTAGAGTTTCATAAATATGATAGATAACCTAGTGTTCCATGATAAGACAAAGAACATAGAGGTCCAATATCACTACATTCCTGACATGGTCCAGAAGGGACTTGTAAAGCTCCAATATATTGGCACATATGAGCAAGTTACATATGTGTTGACTAATCCTCAGTCTCATGTGAAGTTTGAGTA
This sequence comes from Picea mariana, assembly GCA_032191745.1. Taxonomy (NCBI): domain Eukaryota; kingdom Viridiplantae; phylum Streptophyta; class Pinopsida; order Pinales; family Pinaceae; genus Picea; species Picea mariana. The sequence continues at coordinate 8,629 of JASDQU010412632.1, forward strand.
CTTCCAAGATAATATTGGTGTAGTCCGAAAAGGCCTTCCTCAAAAGGGAGAGTGATGCTGATTATACTATGGTATCCTGACCAACAATGGGTAGCTCAGTTAAGATTTTATATCTTAGGGGATTGATCATCCCTGGGAAGATCCCAAAGGTCCACTAAGGATGGTCTATTAGAGTACCTATGCATGTATATGCTAGCTATGGTCAGAAGGGGTACATCAGTTAGGATTCTGTATCCTAGGAAATCTTATGATTCCTAGGAAGATCCCAAAGTTTCGGTAAGGACGATTTGTCAGAGTACCACAGATCTAGTTGTTGATGCACCTGCCTCATTTTGTTGCCACATATAGATGTTGTTGTTCCATCTTGGTATTGTTGATGTTCCAGCGTCATGCTATCGATGTTGATGTTCCAACTTCGTGTTGTTGATGTTGATTTTATAGCTTTGAGCTATCGATGTCGATGTTCCAGCTTTGTGTTGTTGATGTTGATGTTCCAACTTCATGCTATTGATGATGACGATGTTACTCCTGATCCATGCTGTATATGATGATGATGTTCAATTTCTATTGATGTTGATGTTCCCACTTCATGCTGTTGATGATGACGATGTTACTCCTGATCCGTGTTGTATATGATGATGATGTTCAATTTCTATTGATGTTGATGATGATAAAAACTTCCGATGAACTATATATATGACTGAAAATGTTCCCGATGCTGATGACGATGTCTCCTCCTCTTGATGATGTATTGAGTCCAGTCGATTGTTATTAATGTTGTTAGTAGAATACCCTTCTTGTTAAGGGGGGGTGTTGAATTATTGTAACTTTGAAGAATATTCTACTTATATTTGAGTCATTATTGTATAGATTAAATCCCCTTATGTGGATTTATCAATTCAGGTCTTGTATAAGATCAAATACCCTTTTGTGGATTGGTCAACATGTATTTGTATGGTGGTATTTGTAAAGTCAGCCCCTAGTAATTGTAAAGTGGTTTTAACCACTTCTAGGAGAAGTCGGATCCACCAAGTGAAGAATCACAACCATAGAGCCATCTCACAACTTGTATTTATATGTGAGGATGGTGCCTCATTTGAACACACACCACACTAGCTCTGCAGTTATGAAGAAGTGCACAAGTCTTGGAGGAACTGCTACTACAAATAAGTGTGATGTCAAGGAGGGTTCTTGGTCCATGTCTTTGTATTTATTGGTTAATTGGTGCACTACTCTTCCTAGTGAAGGACTAGAGGAAGATCTTGTACTTGATCTTTGGTCTATCTATATTGAGGAAGTTTTTGTTGGGTTTTCTCCCCCATGAGGGCTTTCTAGGATGATCTGTGTCTCTATTGTTTTTGTGATTGCCTCTCTTTCAGTGATCTTATGTATGCAACTAATGTGCTAAATGATTATTATAATAAATAAGAATCGTAAATTCTAGCTGTATAAGTAAAAACTTCAACGTGATTTAAAATTAAGGTCCCTTTTTATTTCAATGTCAATTCTCCCTTTATTTTCATTTGAATTTGTCTTATTTGATTGGTTTTATTATGAATTTTTTTTCTTTTTCTTTTCACTAGACATTAAAATATCATCAAAAAATGATTAATGATGAGTATTATCCTAATGCTAATTCCTTGTGTTTACTTTAATTTCAATTATTTTTTATATTTCAAATTTCATGATTTTAAGCATGAACACCCACCTGAAACAAACCCTTTTACCTTATCCTAAGAGTATTTATGAAGAGGTTGAACCATTTGGGAGATATGATGCATTTTATGGGCAAGTTCTA
>JASDQU010412634.1:0-10279 GCA_032191745.1 Picea mariana
GTGCACACAACAACAAATCACACAGGCGTCTCCAGCGCGCGGGAAATTTCCTCCACACAGCCACGATCTGCTCACGCTCTTCGGCCCTCGGCTCTTTACCAGCTCCTCGGCGTGAACGCTCTCCTCCACGAATGCTGTCTTCTGCGCGGGCTTCCACGGCTCCTCAACACGAGCATGCTTCACCTGAGCTCTGATACCAAGTTGAAGATTGAAAGAATTAGGCTCATACACAGAACAGATTGTATTATTGCACACTTAAACTCAGAAACAAGGCGTACATAAATAGTTGGAGTGAGATCCAACTGATCCACTTATTGTGGGAGAGGTTGAGGGAATATCTCAACCTCCTCCAGCTACCCCCAACACGTCATTATTATCTAACTGAACACTCATCATTGTAATAATACATGGATCATATATCATCTCATATAGAAAAATTAAAAAAACAAATTTAAAATTACAATTGAAATCTTATTTTTAGAGATATAGACTCTTTGTATGTTTATATCTTTTTCTCCTAAGATATATTAATTAAACAAACTGATTCAAGTGATCTTATATCAAAATCAACCAAAGTAATTTAAACAAACATTTATAAAAAAATATTACAAAAGATATTTTCAAGTTTTTATTAGTGTTTATTGGTTTTGAAAAATTTTCTTATGTATGGTCATCTAAATTCCACCTCAACTGAAACTAAAACAAAAACCTTAAACCCAAACATGTTAAGGATTAATATGGATCAAACAATTTTTTTTAATTTCAATCGATCATAACAATATCATCAACAAAACCACAGGTAACACAACAATCTTATGGGCATATCATAACAACACAGACAACATAAGAATCTTTTATGGGCATAATCTTTCAATGAACAACATTAAAACATCAACGCCACCACACGCAAGCAAAACATTCATCTGTCTGCAGAAATACAACACTTATGTTCGAAGCAGCATGGCTAAAATGAAATAAAGGCAATATTAGAAAAAGCATGGCTAATGAGTGTAAGGATCAGCTCGCCCACTGTCACTTCGTGACTTTAGGTTGTGAGGCGCCTCCTCAGGTCATCACGTTAATTTTGCTAATTTTGCATTGCAGAGTAGACAATTACAATCGATGACAGAGAAAAATAACTTGTTCATACATATGTAGAAAAGCTGAAAAGTTGTTCACTACAAACTGGTAACCATGGCCCCGGTAGGGTTTGCTTGATTTTACATTAACTTATAAATGTTACATTAACTTATAAATGGTAGAGTAGAAAATTACATTCCATCATATATAAAATAACTATAGATTATTATTATTATTATTATATAAAAGCTAAAATATGATAATTTAAAAACTTTTAATAATATAAGTTAATTTTTAAGGATATAAGTTTAGTTTAAAGATTTTAAGTTTTAATTTTTTCTTGTAAGTTTTTTAAGAGTTTTGTCCAAAATCTAATGGTAAATTTTTGAAGAGTTTTGTTCAAAATCTAATTAAAATAGAGAAAGATAATTAAAATTACATATTTCTATGGTTAAGATTACTAAACTTTTTATTTTTTTGGCTGTTTTACTGTAATTTTTTCAGTTTGACTTTGCTCGAAATCAGGTGATGAATGGTTGGATCTGAAGATTTCAGTGGCTAAGTTTTTATAATCCCAGTATCCCAGGGTTTTTTCAACAGACTGAATCCATTTATGCATTCAGAAATACAATTTTAATAACAGAAAATAGAGATTTTGTCCAAATTTACTCCTGCCAAAAAACCCAAAAAATAAAACAAAAGCTGTGCGGTCTACACCAAGTACCTCGCAACCTTCCTGCTCACATTAATAAAAATTGAAAGATCAGGGCCCGGACACCAATCGTTACAGCCGCCACCTTATGCAATGTCATATCTTTTGTCAAATCTTCCGGATAGGTAGATGAGTAATTGATCGGGTCGTGATAGGTACACGTTCGAAATTGATAAGATTGTTTCAACTGAAATCAGCAATACGTACCCTATATTAATTATTATTGTACTCACTAGTGTTTAGATTTTCGTACTTGATCTGCTTGTTTCACCTGCATGTTTCAACTGAATTCAGCAACACGTACACTATATTAATTGTTGGAGTACTGGCTATTGTTTATTTACCATTGTGAATATTATATAACTTTGAACTCAAATGAAAGAACACTTCAATCATGCATATAAAACATGACACAAAAATTTACTTGAAAGAAATCCCAATTTTGTAAAACTATCGGTCGAAATAGCGCCTTGAAGAGGTCCTTAGGAAGCAGGCAAGATGGTTTGGTTCGAAAGTCTTCAGTTTGACTGCGCAGGCAGGGCCTAAAGACCTAATTCACTCTTCATGATGGCCTCTTTCCGCTCTTCCGGTCGTAGCAAGGCGGGGCTTGGTCCAGTCTTACAGGACTCACCCGTACTGGTAGGTTCCTTCGGCATAGCTGTGGAATCAGTCGAGGGAGTCTCGCTGCGCTCTGGAATTAATAATTACTAACCCTGTGGTAGTAAATTGAACCAAACCCTAATGAAACTCAACCTGGTATTGGATTGGAAACCTACCGTGGCATAGGAATCCCCCGGACGGAGGGTAGGCACAAAAACAAAAACAAACAGGAAACGCTTCTCAAGGTTAATAGTTGTGTTATCCGCTTAATATAAGTTCAAAGTTTTGCTATGCTTGCATGATTCGAGTAATTCTGATTATATGGATTTCAGTCATTGCTAAGCGGCATTAGGCGTTGGCAATAACGTTTATTCATTCAAGATGGCTTGCATTAATATACGTAGTTGGCTTTTTAATTATCAATGCCAAGTTACATATACAAAGGACTCAACTCAAGCTTATGTTCCTGTGCCAAATCTCAATAACCATAAGAGGGAAGGCTTCCTTTGCTCTACTTATCTTAATAACCATAAGAGGGAAGGCTTTCTTCGCTCTACTTGCACCCAATGACCACACTATGTGTGAATGCATTGCCATTGAGTTCCTTAGCAATTTCAAATAGTTAGTATGTCCACGAATTGAACTTCTTCACAGCCCCTTTCATCCACTCTTTAATGATATAGAGCTCGTGTATTGCCCCTGGTTGCCTAATTCTAACTTGCACATCATTAAGAAGTTAACCATGGGCTATTGATGGGTTTTTTTTGCTCATGGTAGTAATTTATCTATGCATGTGACATGTGGAATTTTCTTTATTGATGAGAAGTATTTAGCATTCATGTTCATCTTCACTTATTTGATTAACAAGGGTCTAGGGTATTGATATGATTGAATTGTGATGAATTAATGAATGGTTGTTTGGATACTTTAATGGTGTCATTTGATTTTAAGATGATAAACTATTACTAATATTGCTAAGCAAGTAAGTGTAAGTTGTGGTAGATGGGAAAGACTTGCAAAACTCTTGGGTTGACTAAATGGGAATTTGTGGAAGTATATTTATAGTTTCAATTGATTTTATGATAATTGTATTTTACATCTATATGTATATGTTATTCTATCATTTCATCCATCTTTTAAATGTAGGCAACGGGTATTGTGATGGTTAAAAGTGTCTATGACTATTTTGGAGAACTTTAGGATGGATATTTACAATAAAATCCACATAGGGTAACCTATGAGGTTGAATATTTGATGTTGCCTTAGTATTTATGTTTTCAATCTACTTGATATGCATTTGTTATCACATGTGCATGAAACATGGGTGAAGCCTTACCAACTTGCCAATAGATGGGTGTGGGGCATGGCATGAGGCACTAGTTTTGTCTCTATTAAGATGAGTACATAAATGTTTTCTTACGCACTTATGTCTTGATGAATGAGCAATGACACTTATGACTCCTGGGTTGGTATTGGGTACATAGTATTGATGGTTGCGTGCTTGGTCATAGGACAATTAGTGGTGGTCATCTCACCCACTCAATGCTAAGGATGAGTCATGGTATCTTAGCTTACCTATCGAGTCCCAAGCCAAGCCAAAGGTGCATGTCGACTTGCAGGGAATACAAAAGTTGAGTAGGTAGACAAACTCACCATTGTTAACATTCAAGGTTACCACTATCTAAGAGTAGAGGTAACACAATACTCTTAGTAATTTCATCATGGTGAATAAGGGAAAGGATACCTATTAAGGATGACCTTACTCCCCAAGAACTAATCCTTCCAAATTCTAAACTAAGATGAGTAATTCAAAAAGACCATATAATTAAATTAATTAATAAGTTAATTACCTACTTTGAAAGGCCTCTTGGATATATTATTATTTTAATGAATAAATCAAATTAATAAATTAGAAAAAAATAAAATTGAGAATTATCTCCAACCAATATCTTAGAGAAATGATTATTCTAGGGGTAGGGGGCAATAATGGGATGACCTTACTCCCCAATAAATAATCCTTTCAAATTCTAAATTAAGATGAGTAATTTAAAAAGACTATGATTAAATTAATTAATAAGTTAATTACCCATTTTTATAGGGCTTTTGGATATATTATTATTTTAATGAATAAATAGAAATAATAATTTATAAGAAAATTTTATTGGAGATTCATCTCCACATCCTGGAGAGGTGATTATTCACTTAAATAATAAATATAAATAAAATAGAAAATATTATTAAATAAAAAAATAAAATAATTTTTCTTAGAGGGGTGAGGTGGTTATCCTTACATTCCGTATAAATAAGAGTGGCCTCCATGGGTTTTTAAGGATAATTTAGATAGTATAAATATGCTATAGAAATTTTGCCAAAACCTAATGAAGGATGAATAATAAATAATGAATAACTTATCAGTTGCATCTGAAAGGAAAGGAAAGCAAATGATCCCCTTGCGAGGTTGTAGTGACTAACCCAACATGTCCAATAAAAAACAAACCCTACCGACATTGCGAGAGGCATACCCATTATTGGTGCAAATTTTGTTCATGGATTTATGGTTTCTACTTCTTGTCATCATCCCACATAAAATAGGGGTTATAGGGAGAGAAGTTATCCCTAGGTATGGTAGGGTGGAAATTTGTCGACATCATATCAATTGGAAATGGAAATGGGTTATAGGGAGAGAAGTTATCCCTAGGTATGGTAGGGTGGAAATTTGTCGACATCATATCAATTGGAAATGGCAATGGACTCGAGGAACTATATATTGTCTCAATGGTCGAAGTGGAGTTCCTAGTTTTGTATAATGTAATTGAATATGATATGCTTCATAAAAAAAATAATTTGATTAATTATTTTCTTTTGTTATATGCATGTTTATCTCATATAGAATTAAGGGTTTACTTACATGGTTGTTGGTATGAGAAATATGTTGGATTTGTGCAAAATTGCCTCTAACAAAAGTATGGGAAAAATACATTGAAATTATGCTTGAGAAGTTGCTAGAAATTGTCTCCTAAAGAACATAAATAATGGTGGTTATGACAAGATAATAGAAAGAGAGGGACTTGGGGTAAGTTCCAAGAGGGAAATTGTGGTAAACCTTGGTTAATTGTTTCTATTAAAATGATCTAAATTTCTATTTTCATTTGACATAAAGTTGGTAGTTGTCTTTACTTCAAACGAAAATTTAAGAGTATGTTTTCCAAGTGCTTGGAAAAATCCTTGGAAAATATGTCTTTCATTTAATTGGAAAAAGAATTTAAGAATTCCAAGTTGTTAATCTATTCAAGAATCAAAGAGTATTTCTTAAAAAATTGTTAAGAGTATGTTTTCCAAGTGCTTGGAAAAATCCTTGGAAAATATGTCTTTCATCTGAGGAAAAATTGGAAAAAAAATTTAAGAATTCCAAGTTGTTAATCTATTCAAGAATCAAAGAGTATTTCTTAGAAAATTGCTTCTCAAGTATTTGTAAATATGGTTTGTAACTCCTTCCTACCAAGTGTTTTTATAAACCCCTAAATGAATGGTCTTGTTTATTTGAGAAATTCTGATTTTGAACAAGATCCTTTTAGTATCCTTGTATTGATAAATAGTTGGGTGAATGCTTGTGATTTGTTAATAAATAAATTGGGCGTTCATTCTTAGCAATTTTAACAATTTTGGAAGAAAATGGCTTGTGGAGTTGTAGATGGCACTTGGTTGATTGTACAAGTGTTTGTTAAAATCTTTGAATGAGGTAATGTGTATTTGGGAATTTATAAATCTAATGGTGCTTTCAATCCTTTAATACTTTCAATCTAGGTAAGTGGTTAAATCATAGAAATAATTTGATGCAATTGCCTTAGGTAAAGTATATGAATGCATGATCTTGATTTCACTTGTGAAAATATATGATTATGTTTGTAAAATCCTTTATTTATCTATATGTTGGTGAATATGTGAGGTAATACTTGTATATTCTTAGCATAAAGACTATAGGTTCATGATAATAAATTTTAACAAGGAATTTGCATGTTTTGGTTTGAATTTTATGTTGAAAATTTATGATCTAGGTAAGATCTATGTCTTACTAATTTAATTTAAGAAAACACATCTCTAGGAAATTTTGTTGTAGTTTATACCAAGTTTAATAGGGGTCACGTCATATGTACCTATAACCCCCATTTTGAGTATGAAAAAATGGTTTGTAGAGGTTGATTCCATGATTTGGGCATTTTCATAAGAGCATAGATCACCTTGCAAGGGTTTTCAACCAAGATATGGGCTTAATTTCGATGGATATTCTCTTATTGATATTTTGATCTATTGTATTTACATCATAGACTAAGTCTTTGTACAATTTCTTGCATGCCATGTGTTTGTATACATGTTTGTAGTTTCAAGTGTTTTATAAAAATTGTCACCTAAAATGTTGATGTTTATAACCTGGTTTCCAAAGTATTTGAAATAAGGTATAATCCAAAAATTAATATACTTAGATATATATACATAAAATTATGCTTTTGGATCACTTTGTGATCTACAAATATCAAGAAAGTCATTACCCAAACCATTGAATCCAAATGAGTTTGAAGTCAATCTAGGTTGTTTAGAAACATGTATTAATAGTCGTTCCTGAACCAAATGGATATACATTGTGAGAAATCTTGTTGTTAATCATTGCAGCTTGAGAGTAATGCTAAGATGATGTTTTTCCTTGACTTAATACCAAATTGTTGGGAGTTTTTATGTATATAAATCAATGTGAAGTTATGCTCTAACTTTTCTTAATTTTGTTGTTATTTGAAATCCATGAATGTAAACACTTATCATGTTATTATTTCAACTCATATTGTTTGTCTTAAATCCTCATGTCCTCATATGAAATTGTCCTCATATGAAATCAACCATTTGAATGTTCATAATATATCATTTTTCTTTTGAAAAAATTGACATGGGTTGTTATGTTAAACCTTTTTCTGGTCTTAAACTTGAAATTGAAACCATTATAATAAGTTGAATTTGAAATAATTTTACTTGTAATAATTTGATTTCAATGAAGTTAGCCATTTGAATGTCCATAATATATCATTTTTCTTGTGAAAAAGTTGAGAATGAAGTGATTGACATGGATTGTTATGTTAAACCTTTTTCTTGTCTTAAATTTGAAATTGAAACCATTATAATGAGTTGAATTTGAAATAATTTTACGTGTAATAATTTGATTTCAAGCCATGTTTGTGGACAATATTATGAAATCAAGAATGCTTGTATTTGATTGGGCACAAGTGGACTGCATTGTGAATGGACTTGCATGTATAATTGGGCATGATAAAAGTGTAAATTACCCTTGTAGTTTAAAACACCTTCGGTTAGTTTCTAATTTTATCTTTATTAGTTTTTACATGAGAGTCACCTTGTAGTGGAGGCATTTGATTATCATTCATTTGCAATTTATTGTATATTAGGATATCCAAGTTTGATACTATGACTAAACTTCTAAACGTAAATATGAGATGAACTTAATATGATGTAATAAATTTGTGAGAGTGTTTATGAGGGTTTACTCATAAGTGAAGTTTGTTTAATTGTTATTGAAAAGTGAGATATGTTTATAATGTTACAACGTTGGTTCACCTTTGCATAAATGTTATAAACGGTGTGACTAACATAGTCAATGCGATTCTTTTCTCTATATTTTGGCCATTTTGGAACGTGACTAACATAGTCAAGAGCATGCCTCTTGTTGTATTCAAAGATGGTTTTAGGTAAATATATTTTACACTCTTATACACTCTTATTGTTGTCTTATGTTTTGAAATAAGGGTATTTTGGCCATTTTGGAACGTCAGTAAAGAGCATGCCTCTTGTTGTAATCAAAGATGGCTTTAGGTAAATATATCCTACACTCTTATACACTCTTATTGTTGTCTTATGTTTTGAAATAAGGGTAGAGTTTGAGTTTATTCCCAATCCAAAAATGCCTTTTCATATAGATAAGAGATTGTATGGATAAAAGGAGGATTTGTATCATTTTTATTTGAGTGTTATTATGGTATTGTCTTGTAATTCCTTTAATGTGTTTATGGAATGAAATTGATTTGAAGTACAATGAATGTGTAAGAGGGTTAAGATACGTAATTTGTTGGTGAGCTTATGTTGGCAGATTCAGTGAACAGACAACAAATGCTTGTCATTGATGGCAACAGTGAAGATGACAGGCAAACATAAGACAAAGTTCAAAGAGGTGAATGATCGAAAGCAGTGAATAATCGTGCGCAGACGTCGGAATATTTTAAGGATTCGAGGAGAATAAGCTCAGGAGGAATAGCGTTCTTATATGCGCAGGAAGCTCAGGAGGGAGCAACCGGAGCCGTCGGATCAGCCTGAAGAGAACAGATCTGGACCATTGGTTTACACGTCTAGGAGGAGCTCAGGAGGAGCCCACAGGGGAAAGAGACCGAGAGCTGTCGGATCTCACTCAAAAATCCCGACAGTTGTTGGATCGGGAGAAGCTGCGCAGAGGTTAAGTGTAGGAGTAGGCGTGCAGAAGAAGTAATCTGAGCCGTAGGATCTAAGAAGAAAACTCGACAGCCGTCAGATCTATAAGAGTCGTGCAGGAGTTAAGCCCTATTGTGCAGAGGAGAAATCTCGGACAAGTCATTGGGATATTGGAGAGAGAATCCTAGCTGTTGATCTGGGCAGGCCACGTGTCAGCATTCTGGTGAGGCATCGGGATATTGGCCATCGGGAAATCAGGGATCCCGGTGACAAGTGAATCGAGACATTGAAAGTCTCGAAATCCCAGAGGAATAGGGATCGTCCATCTGCAAGGACAGGTGGCAAAGGATCGGGCGTCGTCGGAGTTTTGCTCATCGGAGAATCGGGGATCAGGATTTTATAATGTCCAATTCACTTGACATTGAAAACTCCAAAATCGCGATATGCGATTTTGTGATTTGATCGCAGTCGTTAAAGAAAGAATGAGATCTGGACCGTTGATTTCCTTCATCGGAGATTCGGGGATCAGAGGATTGGGAATTTTGTAGGCGTGTGCATGGTGACATCAAAAATGCCGAAACCCCGATGAGAGGTTTGACGGAGGTCACGTGTTGACGATCATATGGTCCAAGGCCTATAGCCAGCAGGGCTAAAGCGTATAAAAGGAGCGTTGGGTTTTGGACGATCAGGAATCACGCGGGTGTACGCATTGAGGCATCAAAAACCCCGTAGCCCCGATGGGGTAAGGTTGTGGTCACGGAGTCACGGTCACGTTGACTGGGAGCTAAGCTCAGGAGGGCTAGCGTATGAAAGTGCTGAAACCCAGTTTAAAAGGCAAGAATTATAAAGTTTATCTAACGGTGCGGATAAGGTTTGAAGGTGATCGGAGGGCTGCTGTTCTTTCTCACACATTAACGCTTCAGTTATGAATCCATTAAGAGAAACAGACTGATAATGACAAATCGGTTAGCGTTTCAGTTGCCAAGACAAGTGTCCTGGTATTACCTATTGGAAGGGGAAGTGGAATCGTCAAGGAAGCGTGTACAAATGAAATTGAGCGAGACTGAATTGAGTTGGTTGTTCTGGATGGAAAAAGAACGAAACAGTAAGAAAGGAGAAAGGAGAAGATGCTGAGCATGAAATTTAATGACAGGCAGAGTAGAAGAAGAGCTGAATGACAGAAGAATATGATGCAGAGAAGACCTGTTGAAGAAGAGAAGAATTGCAGAACAGTTTGTTGAAGATCATATACAGAGAAAGACTGGTAAGAATTATCTGTGTAGCTGTCTGTGTATTCATTATTTAATATTTGAGGGTGGTTGGGAGGTGCTCGGGTGGATTGTTGTCCTCAGAAGTTCAAGTGGGGGCTTGAACATAGGAAGTTGTAGCTTCCATCTGGTTGTA